>JAQFYB010003146.1:0-20737 GCA_034694085.1 Pogonognathellus longicornis | reverse complement strand
CCTTTTTTATATCTGTTTCAGCCAAAATTTGGCTCTGTCTTTGAAAGGTATAAAAGCAAAATTCCTTTTTTTCTACCCCTGCTGCAAAGGCTTCCTTTTTTAAAAAAGGCAACCTTGTTTAGCTAAAAAAAGGTAACCTTTTTTGCCTTTTTTGATAAAAAAGGCATGCCTTTTTTGTTCCCTGGAGTAGAGAAGATGTTCTCGGTTATCCAACACTTGAGCGAATGAGACAAATCAATCAGAAACATTTACTCCAGGTACATTGAATGGAGCACAGGTATTATGTGCGTGAGCCAAGACCTGAGTAGAGTGTAGAGTGCGTGGAATACAGGTAAAGAGTGCAGAGTGGAGCTAAAGCATTAGCACAATGTAAAAGTGTGTGTAGCTGTGCTGGAGACTCTGGAGAAGAGAAACGAATGCTGGAATGCACCCTTCATTGGACGCATGTGACTGAGAGGGAGTGTTAGGCAAGCAACAAGCTAAAGCTTGGAAGCTGGACCTACAGGCCCCTTCCCTGAACGTTTCCTCTTCTTTAGAGCAAGCCGACGAAGTTGATTTTGAAGACGGCAATTCCTCTTACCCACACATGTATTGCCATGATGACCAAATCCCTGACATTTCCAACACTGAGGGCGAATTCCATGGGAAATCGGTGGTGGTGTTGGTGTAGGATCCACATCCACCGTAATAGTAAGGTCCGGCACAGTGGCAGTGTTGGACTCCAAGAGTTGAGAAAGTGCCAACATAGAAGTAGGTGGCGCTGCAGGATTGATAAGAGCTTGAAGTGCAGGTAGCAAACCAAAGCAAGCCCTTGCCAAAACCATATTTTCAATAATGTCCGAACTACTATTAGTGTGAGCAGGACAACTATATAGGTGAGTTTCCATCCGCCAAAAATAAGCTTGATAAGGCTCATCTACTGCTTGAAACCACGAGAATGCCATCTATACACAAAATAAGGCAAGCAAGCCACAAAATGTTAGAAATTAAACCAAACCAAAGTAAATAATAGCATAATATTAGAACAAAGCTCAGAAATAAGTAGTTTTGCACGTTAATTTTATGAAATAGCATAATATAGTGCAAATACAAATATTAGAGCTACAGAATTAGCAATTCAAAGACACATTATGGTTACATTAAGCCATGGTATATGTGACAAAAAAATGAATGCGTTTATAAATTTATAATATGTACACAGATCTGTGATTTTCATAACATGACAACATTAAGATTCATTTACGCGTCCGCAAATTATAAGTATGTTTAACATCATCAATTAAATGTTCAGAATTAAGATCGGGAGGTAAACGTACAGGCGTTTTAGAAATAGAATTAGGCCGATCAAAGTACATTTTTAAATTCTTAACATTATGAGTACCTAGCGACTCCTTAGTGGAAGGGTTTACAAGTTCATAAGTGAGACCGCTAAGTACTTTATTAATTAACATAGGACCGTTCCAACGAAACGTGAATTTCTTTGTGAATTTTTTAGACTTATTAGACAAATAAAAGGTTTTCAACATAACCAAATCATTAATTTTAAATTTTACTGGATTGTGTTTTTGATTGTAGTACTTAGCTTGGGTAGACTGAGCACTTTCAATATTTTTACGTGCCAATTCATAAATATTTTTTAATCTTTCAATAAGTTCACATTTATATTGAATTCTGGACTGAAAAACTGGCAGGAGTCATAAAATTAGGATCAAATTTAGGGATAGCTAAAGAAGCAGAGGGATCAACTATAATGGACGTAGACGGAGGAATGTCATCAGGGAATTTACCCTTTAACAAGGCTATAGCCTCATTATAGGCTTTGAATTGCTCCTGATTTTCATGGTGAGCAAGTTGTAAACCCCCAACATCTCCTAATAACTTCGTCATGTCCACTTTAATTGTTTTCTGATCGACTACAGATGTGGCCGCAAATTCCTCCTCCTCAAACAACTCATCTTCTCTCTGATCAACTTGGCTATTTTTAGCCCCCCTTGTTAAAGGTTTACGGTCGTCCTTGCCCATATTGAAAAAGGGAAAACCAAAAATTATGAAAGAGGAATGTGTACAAACCCCCCCCCCCCCCCAAAAAAAATTCAGAAATAAAATTGAATTATAACAACACTGAATTAATTTTAATCAAAACGAAGACACTAAACAAGATCAGAGAGCAGTGAGATGATAATTGAACTATTGGAAGCACAGAATTCGAAACTCACACTTATGTACTCAAGTTAAAATTTCAAAATAATTTTCAGAAGAACGCCGAAGAATGGTAACAATGTACCAAAACACAAACGTCAAAAACAAAAGTCAATTCACAAAAGTATTCGCTTAGCGTAGGTTAGTCCGTGTTCCAAATTTGAGCGAGAATGAGAAATACCAAAATAAGTTCAAAATTATGAACTATACTCTTGCACCAAAACAAAATTCGAAAACAAAATCGAATTCATAAATGTACACGCAGCACAGGCACAAACAGTTGCAGTGTGAATCGAAGCACAAAACACTCGCTCAAATTCACAAACACGTAGCACACTATTTACTACACAAGCACACAGTAGCAGGTAAAAGAGGTTAGGTTACACCCGCTAAGTCTGTGGAAAGTATGAAAATTCTTGGTCTCACCATAGATAAACACTTGACTTGGCTACAACATATATATAAACATAAGTCTCAAATGCAATAATATAATAAGATCTGTTCATTCTCTCAGGCATTATATTGATGTTGAAAATAAAGTTATTGTAATGAATGCTTATATTTTACCCGTCATTAGATATATGTGTGTTATATGGGGTACAAGTACATTATGCAATATTAAAATAATGCAAAATGTAACACGTAGAGCAGGGAGATTTGTACTCAATATTGGAAAGTTTGACAGTGTCAGATCAAAGTGTGTGAAAGATCAAATACAAATCAATTACAAATCAAATTACAAATATTGTAAATCAGGTACAATAATCCGTTATTTCTTTGATCGAACAAAAACTATTTTGGGTTTTTGCAAGGGGAAAATCAATGCGTAAATATTTCGTGGGTAGAGTAGCCCGAAGGGAATTTTGAATGTGACAAATGAAAACATTTCTTTGAACAATTTCGTACATCTTTGTTGGAGACATAGCTCCAAACAAAATATTAAGAGACATCCAAACAACAAAACAAGAGGAATGACAAATGCTGTCCACATTCTCACGTGAAGATTCATCTTTTGCTGAAATTTCTCTCTGTACTCATTTATTTCAACATACATAGTTATTATTAACTTTTTTGTCATATCTTTTGATGCTACGAACAAAAAATGTTTTATGCCCGAAGACATTAAATTTTCCACGGCGTTTTGGTACAAATTTTGGTATCGATATTGAATTATCCAATATCTTAATGCGGTGAAAAATGGCTCTGGCAACAAGTGACAATTATGGCGAGCGTATTGTTTTAAATGGAATGTCGTTTCATCAATAATACTGAAATATTTATGCGTAAACCAATGTTCCACGTTCGGATAGCGTAATGTCTCATTGAATTTTACAAACTCGTCAATCTTATGGCTGAGATTGTGTTTCTCAAATAGTTTTCTTAAATAAAACATATTTTTTGTTTGATGTAACTTATACTCGGCGCCAATAAGCTGCGAGAAATTTTGAAAGGGTTGAAATACGAACGGAACTGTAGCTTCTCCCGCGACAAAGGTTTCATAACAAATCGAAAGAAGCCAACCACTAAATGCAAACAACAATATAATTTTTTTTGAAACCGGAGTGTGATTCTGGCGGAAGAGAAGAGAAATTCCACTCAACCAAGAGAAAGAATGACATTTCTTCTTTTCATGCTTTCTGTTGAGAACTTTGTACACATAAGCATATGCAGTTATAACCAAGTACGAAATAAAAATGAAAATGTAAGACTTCACGTCGAAACCAATTTTAACCCAATAAAGAAATGGGGATGTTTCAACTTCCTTTCTTGCACAGTACATCACGTTATATGAATATACTCCAATAGCAACTGCTTTAAAATTAGTGTCATATGTTAACTCTATGGCGTAAGGATTCACCATTGTATAACGCTCATTTGTATAATATGGTCGCATGTGATATTCTGAAGGAGGGGAATAGATGGGTGTGAAGTTGTATTTTTCAGCTAGCACTTCAATTGCATACTGTTCATATGGGCAAAATTGTCTTACTTTAATTTGGCTATAAATGGATTTACATTCACCAAGACAGTAATCTTCTATTATAACTCGATGTTTCTGATAATTGTTATGACTATGGTGTTTTCGTTTCCACATTGACTGCCAATACGATGGATCAAGCTTGAATCGACTTAAAGTTTCAACCAACCTAACACCGAATCTTGATCTTAAGAAAACCTGTACCTTCAAATTTATATTCAAAATTACAACAATTTTCGCGTCAAACTCAGTTATAGAACTTGAAATACCAATAAAGCACCTTAAGTAAACATCACAACGTTGGAGGAAAATAAATTGGCTCATTTCACTCCTTCCTCTAAAGCTGTCCATCGATGCGTATGTTCTCGATGGATACCAAGGATTTATAACCATATTTAGTTCACATGTTTCTTTAGTGATCATTTTTGGTTCTTCAGTGCGTTTGGAATTAATTAAATGGGCTTCCTTGTAGGAATAAATGGTCCATGGTTGAAAATGTTGATTGGAATGCAGAATTGGTTCCAAATAATAGTCATTTTGTTGTGATGTTACGCGAAAGTCACATTCTTCAAAATATTTCAGCTTCAAATCAAACGGATTAGGTTTTAATGACTCAATTGGGGCCAAACAAAGGAGAATAATGAATAAAAACATTACAGGGTAAATACTTTTAAATGAGCTTTTTTGTACTTGCAATATATTATACAATTATACACTTAAATATTCAGAACAGAATTCAAATTTTCACAATTGCACGAAAAATGGTTTTGCAGAATGTTTTACGAATTTAAGCACCAAATGGACCATGCAAACAAAATGTTTTCTGAATTCTGTCCCGTGTACAATCAGAAATAATTATTTTCATTCTTATGCGTTTAAGACTTTGTCCTTCAGAACTTTAGCGCAAGCTGCAGAACATTACCATCATCGTGAACATCCAAACCCTTACAAGCAAATGGTTTTAAAACTATAATTCTCCTTTGTTCTCTTGTCAATAATTCGTAAGTCCTTACCTGTGTTAAATGGAATAGCACATGAAATGGTTCTGCATAATAAACTAAAGACAAAGTAAAGAGAGAAGTTTTTTTTCATTTCGTGATCATCCAACCTCGAACTACGAACAAACAAAGTTATAAACCAACATACCTATATCTCCTTTGTTCTTTTCTTTTATACGTATATGTATATTAATATTACGTATGTCTCCAGTTGAGTAAAAGGGAATATGACATGCAATCGCTGTGCATAATAAACTAAATACAAAGTAAAGAGAGAAGTTTTTTTTTCATTTCGTGATCATCCAACCTCGAACTACGAACAAACAAAGTTAGAAAACAACATTTTAATAATCTCCTTTGTTCTTTTCTTTTATGAATATTTTGTATGTCTCCATCCAGTAGGGAATATGACATGCAATCGCTCTGCATAATAAACTAAAGACAAAGTAAAGAGAGAAGGTTTTTCCATTTCGTAATTCTCCAAACACATACGTGGGGTTCAGTTATAAAACAACATATGTCTCCGTTGTTCTTTTGTCAATGTTACGTATGTCCCAAAGATAAGTGAAATGGAAAAGAATAAAATCAATCGTTCTGCATAATAAACTAAAGACAAGGTAAAGATATTAGTTTTTTCATTTCGTGGCGAATCTAATACATTAACTGTTTGTAGTGTCGCCTGAAATTTACGGTTTAGGCTCACGACAACATTATGAAACTCGTTTTGTTAGTATGCTTGTATAAAATCCCATCTACTAATATCCTGTCGTAGCTGGCTATGATCACATAACATATAAATATATTTTTTCTATGCATGTGATTTGTATAAGTGGCAATGAAGCGAAACTAATAACGCTTATTAAGTATGTATCACTAAAACACCTATCATGGAGTAGTACGTATTGGAAGTGAGACCGAACAAGTTTTTTGACGAATTCGGTTACGTTCGACAATTTCTCCGATCAGTCCGGGTTGGGTACACCTATGAAACTAATGTTCGGTTTTGTTCGAGCAGAAACTATTCTTGAGCCGTTCAGTTTGATCGAACCTCATGCTTAAATATTACTCAGAATGACAAAATTTGTTTAAGTCTCATTTAAATCTCATTCAATCTCAAGAAATATATTACAGCCAAAGAAGCATAAGGAATTTATGATACAAATTAATATGGATATGTAACAAAATTGTGTTTGATTGTAGTATTGTGTCCATGTGGGAATCTCTGCTTACTAAACGTTTCTGGGTGTTGTAAATGAATGCTTTATTTTCATTTTCATCCTTATTTACATTTTGAGACAATCGTATAGGGTTAGCTGGTCACTCGAAAGGTCCTTTTACGTAGAGTTTTAATGTAAGTGAATTACAGACGTGTTAATTAATACGTCTATGACTGCGTTTACAGACGTTTCTGAATATTCCAGACTAATTTGACTATAGAAGCCATAGTACGTACATGAGCGTAAAATCTATTCAATCCTCTCTCTCGCTTAACATTGTTTCCTAAAAGTCAGTACATTTATTTAACCTTTAGGCAGGGGCGTACCCAGGTGAAACATTTGAGGGAGAGGTCTTGATCGGTACTCGGATAAAATTATAGTTTATCGCGCGAAAAAATGTAAGGAACTATTGACTTAATCTACCCAAAATGTATCAAAGCCCCTTTCGCGAAAAATTGAGCAAACGTGCGTCGAAATCAAAGTAAAACACATAAAATTTGCTCGTCGTTCAAAAAAAGTCAGCAAGTTTGTAAAAAAATCAACATAAACTAGTCGGAATTCATTGCGCAACGCGAAAAAGTTTGCGATTTTTTATAATTATACGGCAAAAAAAACATCTTTTTTGGTATTTTATAAAATACATTTAAGGGAAACCTTCAGCCCCCTAAATGCGTCACTGCCTTTAGGTATATCAAAGATGTATTTATTTGTTATTCTTATTTCCTACTTAATATCAGAAATGATAACTTAGAAATAATCTTAGAAATAATTAAATAATACAATAAAATTTTTGAAGAATATTTAGTAGTGTGTTCAATGTTTTATAAAATGTGTATTTGTACACTCTTATTTGAAAAAATTTGCGATTTATTATTACAATGCTAATAAATAATTATTATTATTATATAAACAAGTTTATTAATCTATAGGTTTTGTAAAATGTGAATATATTTTTTAAAATAATATTCCTATTTTATAGATTGGTCATGAAAGTAGAAAAAGAAATATTTCTACGAAAATTTGCACCCCTTATTCTTCTCCCTGCTCACCGTTGATCAATTGGGAAATCTTGTCCCCAGCAATGGATCTGAGTCGCTTGAACCACTTCTTATCTTTGAAGTCCTGGGACACTTTGTCAGCCAATTCAGGAAGAAATTGCTCAGAGCCTCGAGCCCTTTTGTCAACGGACGAAATTTCCAGTTTCACGGCTTCATTCAATTTACTAAGGTCATTGATGAACACTTGTTTTTCATCAGAACTCATATCTTGGATTTCGCTGGACATTTCCTCAGTAAGACGGATGTCAAATTCAGTTAGAGCATTTTGTAACTGGATAAAAAATATTTTTTTACATTTTTTTACAATTTTATGGACTGTAATTAAAATTGGATTATATGATCTAAGCATTTACCGTATCAGGTGCTGCTCTTTTGCGTCTATGTTGGGTGCAGCCCCCTCCGTGACAATTTTGATCCCTATGACTGCAAGCGTCAGTGGCAATCACGGCGACTACCAGAAAAATAAACATTGGAGTTAGTCGATACATAGTAAAATGTTTTGTAAGGTGTGGTGTGTGTAATATAGTGCTTTGTGATCGTCGAAAAGCTGGAAAGTGAATGATGAAGACAGACCATTAAACGGCTTTTTATCTACGGTGCACAGAATATCGTCATCAAATGGCACAAATTATTTTATACATTAAAGTATTAGTGTGTTATTTGCAAAATAAATATTAAACCACAGCTTTTTGTGGCTTACTATACTTTTCCTCATCTTCAATTTTTCTTTGAATTAGAGTTTTACAGCTAACATAATTACTGAGACTTTTGCTGATGTATTGTTTCGCTGTTGGTGGCTATCATGTAAAAGTTTGTGGTTAATGAAACTTGGTTTACGCAGAATGAATGCTTCGATAATCAGACATAGTTAATTTTGTATAATCTCTTCTCTGAAATGTAATGAGTGAGAGAGTTCAATGATATAATAAATTTATAGTTCACAAAATTAATTAACAAGTCGCTACTACATATTGCTTGAGCGCCTCTTATTAACAAAGAAATCGGATGATGCCCCTCACTACAGTTTCATCCTAAACTAATTATAAATATTTTATGTTATAACCAATAACATGTATATCAATTCAATCTACAAAGACCTCATAATATGTAAAAAAGATATTAATACTGCACTCTTAAAACTCAAATAATAAAATTCAATTTTGAATTTTAGTTTTAACTAAAACGAGGAATTTTATGGAAGAAGAAAATGAAGTATAATACAGAATTTTTTTCTTCATTGTTTTAGTATTCTTCCCTGCTTTCTGGTTTCGAATCTTTGTCGTCAAAGCATTAAATCTATTGGACATAATTTTTACTTGAGTGTCGTGCTGACACAGTGACACACATACACACAACATAAATATCAAGCCTGTAAGATTTGATGATGTGCAAAATTGATCAAAAGTAAGTTATCATAACACCTAAATGCAGTCTATGCGTCGCATAAGGGCTACCACGATTTAAAAAATCCCAAACATGGGAATATTGAATGAAAAGTTATTATAAATAAATATAAAATTATGGTTATTTTTGCCTTTAAGTGCAAAAAACCGGAATCATTTTCGACCTTCGCGGCACTTTCATGTATTTTACGTTTATTTTCGTCCTTTTCTGGCATATGGGCTCCAATTTAAAGCTACGCCAGTGGTTTTCATGCACCTATAAAGCAAACGATCTTAAATTTTTCCAAAACAAAAATTTTTAAATCAAGAAGGTAGCATTTAAGGAAACCGTACTACTTATAACTATAACACCTTACATTAAAACACACATTGTTGATATGAAAATACAAATGAGCATAATGTTAACGGCAGGGTTGCCAGAAATTGAACATCGGATTTAAGTATGGGTGCATTAGTAGCGTGTTAATAAAAAAATTGTAGATAATAGACAACTGGCATAGTACTTCTATTGGTAATGGTATTTAGAATACCTATGCGGTTGCTTAAGTATTGGTTTTAATTGCTTTTAAGACACAGGATCTTACGTCTGGCAGTTTTATAAGTTCCATGATTTTTGTAAATTATCATGTTTAAGTATTTTTAAGTATGATTTAAGTATTTAAAAATACTTATAAGTATTTTAAGTATGGGGTGAAATTTAAGTAAAATACTTAAGATTTAAGTATATCTGGCAACCCTGGTTAACGGTATGCATGAAATGATCATTTATAATGTAAAATAACACATACCTTTATTTAGAATAAATATTATTGCCAAGTTTTCCTATTGGTAGGTTGCTAAATGTTAAGGAAATGTAACCACATGCAAATCCGTTGTAACAATTATTTTTTACATCATCTTTCTTAATACTGCATATCAATACAAGAATAGTACAAAATAATAACACAATCATTAGGACATGTGCAAATATTATATAAACTTACGGATCTTACAAAAAAGTTGACATTCATCCACTAACACTTCACGGACAATATTAACAACAAATAATCACCAATAGATTTATTGAGGTTTAAGGTATTTAAAAATTTTTGTTCGACAAACATAATTATTGAGACTTTTGCTGATATATTGTTTCACTGTTGGTAGCTATAATGTAAGTTTGTGGTTAATGAGATTTGGTTTAGGTAGAAAGAATGCTTCGTATATCAGACATAGTTAACTTTGTATATTCTCTGAAATGTAATGAGTGAGAGAGTTCAATGATATAATAATATTATGGTGTACAAAATACTATTTTCTCTGTTTTTATACATTTTCAATATTTAATATTATTACATCGGGTTGTATTCGAATTAACAAAGCAACTAAATATTGCTTGAGCGTCTCATGGTTGTAAGAAAAAATTCGGATGCTAAAACTTACTGCAATTTCAACTTAAACTAATACAAAATAGTTATATCTATATCTATATTCAATCTACAATGAGCTAATGAGATGTAAATGCTGCTATTGTACTATTAGAGTCAAAATATTCAAACTCATAACTAAACGACGAACTGGAATTTAATGTAAAGGAAATGTAGGACACTATTTTATTTTTCGTAATCTTAATATTTCTTCGTCTGCTTTGGAAATTCGGTCATCATAAGCGTTAAACTCATTTGAGATCATTTTTATTCGAGTTATTGTACTGTCAAAAATACTTACAGAGATGCAGGGTCTATAAACCTTGATGGTGTGCAAAACTAAAACTAAAGCACCTATTTAGTTGTCATACACTTAAAAGGCAAACAATTCATAAATCTAGCCTTTACAAAAATGATCAAGTTATATAATACTGTCCTCTGCGGTAGATCAACTCGAAAGGGCTGAGTATGAGTTTGACAATAAAGATTTGATTTGATTTGATAATAGTTTCAATATAAACATGACTAATTTTAATTCAGAGTTCACTTAGTAACATAATAACATTATAAAATTTACTGTATTAAAACGTGGACTTTTTATAAAATGGCAATGAACGTATTCACATACCTAGGTAGGTATGGAATGATAATTAGAAATGAAAGATAACAAAAACCTTTATTTAGCATAATATTACTTCCAAGTTTTCCTGTTGGTAAAGTGGTACACACAGGAAACATAACCACATGAAAATCCGCTTTAGCAATTACTTTTTACTTCATTTTTAATAATACCATATAGTAATACAAAAGAATATAGTACAAAATATGATGAATAAGACATTCACAAATATTTTATAATACACTTATAAAAACTTAAGAATTCTATCAGATTTTCCCATTCATCCGCTAACAATTCCAGGAGGAGTATTGTTGATTGTTGGAAAAACTAAGAGCGATAGAAATTATAATAAGGTATTTTAAACACTGTATTTTCAAAATACATTAATAATTACATTATGAAACCATAATGTACACAAAAGTCAAAATGCTTACACATTTATATTTTCAGGTGACATGCCAGTCTTAAAAATGAAGCCGATATTTCTCATAATGCTGCAATGCATGTGCCTGGCATTCTCCACCGTAGAAATGCGCATCTATTCTGTTTCTTCATCCAGTGACTTAACAACAGCCTTGAGAACCGCCTCTTACGGGGATGAAATTGTCCTAGAACCGACAACCTTCCAGGTAGACTTCAGAATGGACGTTAACGGTGTGACTCTCTCCGGGAGAAGTCATAACACACAATCCTCAACCATCACGGGCTCAACTCCTATTACCGTTTCGGCCAGCGGAGTTGTCATTCAAGGATTGGTGCTACAAGGGGTCGTGAAAGCGGTAGGTGGACAAGTAACCTTAAAGGCTCTTTCAGTAAAAGGTGACGTCATTTTCCAGTCTCCTGGGGGTAGCCTTTTGTCATCCAGCATAGATGGAAATTTATCCGTGGATTCAGACGGTGGAAAGATTCAGTCGAATAGCATTGGAAAAGAATTAAATGTGAATGGTTGTAATAATGTCCTTCGAAGCAACTCTTATGCTACAATACAACAGACTAACCGTTGCTCGAATGACGTTAATAGTAGTAACTCCGTCACTAAAACCAAATCATCAGTGTGTAAGTGGTGGCAATTTTTCAAATGTTATTAATTGTCATATTGTCAATAAATATCAACAAAAACTATCGGTTATTAAATTAGTGGGTTTATATTGTGCTCAGTGTATTTATTTTAAATTAATCGCATATTTAATTATAATTGGCACAAAACTTTCCATTTACATTGCCATGGATTTTAAATAGATTTCATTGCATGGAGAAAATAATCAATCATATTCCAATGCCTTATAATACTTACAATAATAATTAATTTAGGTACCTAGGTATTTATTTATTTTGCTCTGTGTCAATCTTGCATTAAAAGTAAAATATATTATAGGTAAATATAATGGGGCCTGATATTCTCGTACTTTAAAGTACTTTAAATTACGAGAATATGCTCTTTTGCTTTTTTGGCTTGTTAATAGCTGTTAATTAGGGGTTTTGTTGAATTCGGCTCGGTTGGATAATTTTCATGTTCACTTAGGGTCCAGTACGTCTTTGAAAATAATGTTCGGGTTTTGTTCGACCAGAAAATATTCGTGCTGCATTCAGTTCAAGCTAGTGTGTTCAATATGGCTCTTTGCGTGAATATTACTCAGAATAAAATGTATTATAAAACTACAGATAGATGGGTTATATTCTGAAATAACTCAAGCGCATTCATTATTGATAAATGTATTTAAGTTATTTCCTAAAATTGACGCGTAGCGCGAAAGTTTTATACTTATATTGCAAAAACACCCACTTTTTTGGTATTTTGTAAACTACATGTTTTTATATTTAAATGGTGTTTAGTTAAAAAAAATTACGAGTCCTAAAAAAAATAATAAATATTTTTTTTTAGAATTTTATGGATTTTAATTAAAATTGAACTATAAGAACTATTTACTCTTTTGTATTTGTATTGGGACAATTCTGCTTTATTTGACTGCAGTGGTAATCACGGTTCGTGCCAAACGAAAAACGAGTCAGACTGAAGTTTATTTATTGCTCCGAAGTACACATAAATCTGATTTCAGATTGACTAAAATATAAGTATATAAGTATATACAGATGTAATAAATAAATATAATGAACAATATTTATTTTGGTAATGATATTACATGATAGGATTTTTTAATTGCGTGAACTAACATTTTACAATAATCCATTTTGGGTTGTGATCACCCTACAAAAGAAGCAAATTTATAGTTTGATCAGCGAGTATGACCATGAATGTAGTGTAAGTTGATCCTTTGAAGCTAAAGAATTGTCCAACTTCAATTTTAATAGGACGAAATGATCTTGAAGTCCGAGTTAAAATTTTCTTGTCGTTTGGTAGAGCATTGACAGATATGATGAATTCATTTGAGTACAGATGTGATTGGGCTGCCTGCCTTAATACCACATGCTCCAATAAGAACGAAATAGTGGAAAACAATGGGAAAATCAAATACAGAGGCATATCGACTCGAGAATATAATCTTATTGTGCAAAACGTATTAGCTGCATGCTGAGTGATGAGAAACGTCATTACTATAGGGAGGGATTTTGAGTTCAATCTGTTTAGTGTACATACTATCAAATGTAATGTTCTGTAAATTATGACTGTAGCTTCCAATGTTAATTTAGTTTTTTTTGGATTTCGGGCATTAAATATTAGCAGCTGTGATATTTTGTTGAAGGATGTAACAAAAAATAATGCCACAATCACAATAGCTGCAACAGTAAAAAAGAGAAAAATAAAAAATGGGAATGCAACAATTGCTACTACTACTTTTATGGCAAAATGGCTAGCAACTGAAGGGATCAACAAATCTAAAAATGGTGTGAGTGGATGCTCCTTCAGCAGAAATGGAGCGAATGGCATGACTGTGCTTGCCAGCAGATAGGAGGCACCAATCAAATTGGCCATGAATCCAAGGAAATCAAAATTCCACATTTCTTGCTCCAAATCCTTTTTAAATATTCCTATGTTAAATAATAAAAACTTTTACAATATACCAATATCAAATGCATAAGCAATAATTAATACTTAAATAATTAAACAATATTGATAACAGGTATAATCTATTATAAATCAGGCTCGTACCCAGAGAGGGTGTACGTGCACCCCCAGAATGCTCAAAAATAGGTTATTTTGCCATTAAAGGTAAAAATAAGTCGCGTTAGGCGCCATTTTACGCATTTTAAATAGGTTTTAATAAGTTTAAAAATAGGTTTCAATTAGGTTATAAATAGGCAAATTGTTGTGCACCTCCAGCTTATGATCC
This sequence comes from Pogonognathellus longicornis, assembly GCA_034694085.1. Taxonomy (NCBI): domain Eukaryota; kingdom Metazoa; phylum Arthropoda; class Collembola; order Entomobryomorpha; family Tomoceridae; genus Pogonognathellus; species Pogonognathellus longicornis. The sequence continues at coordinate 6,569 of JAQFYB010003146.1, read as the reverse complement.
TGGGTACGCGCCTGATAGAAATACATTAAGGGTTCATTATAATATAATAAAATGTAGTTGTATAAGTACGATACCTTCATTAAATATTATGTTGAAAAGAAGTAAAATATTTGAAATTGTCGCTTACGCGTTAATTGTCGATCCGCATGTAAAAAGGTGTTGACAAATTGTAGCAAATCGTCAAATGGCATCAAAACCGTCAGGTTGAGAGCAATTGTAATTAAAGTTGTACAGAGTGTCAACGTACTTGTGATTGTGAGAGAAATTCCGTAAGGGGGTGATGTTGAGAATATTTGAACATATAAAACGACTGCCAGGTAAAATGTAAATATTACGGCCAAGAAGTTGAGAAAGTACCAGTACCATATTCTGTACTTGCTTTTTACCAATTTTACATTACTATTGGTTACATTGAATGTGAACGGCCCATGATATAATTTGTCACATAGATCTAAATATGTTTTGTATGATTTTCGCAGTAAAAATATGCTCATTTTGAAACCCCGAAAATTATATTTTAATATCTATTATTCTTTTCTCAAGGTATATTGTAGTTTTATAATATATTATTATTAAGGATCGGAAAAATAGTTTTTTTGAAACTCAAAATATGTATCTAATATGTTTGAAAAAAGGTGAGAAATATTTTTTTAAATATTTTTTTAACACGTGTATAAGACGCATATTTAGTATATGAAATATGTTTTTTACTACTTTATATGTATTTTCACATATTTTGAAGCTTAAGGGACTTATCGCAACGATATAAAATGTTATGCAAGTCCAAAGAAAAAAAATCAATAGCCCTTAAAACAATAATTGAAGTCAAACACAACCTAAGCTTTGAAAGCTAGAGTTTAAACTGTTCAATTCAAACAATTAAATAATTCAAAGACAATTCAAATTGTGAAACCCAATTAAAATACATTGTTAAATCTTAAATGTAAACTTAACCTTTACTTCTCATTTAATTAAACATAATCTCAAAAATTGCAGTTCCATGAAACTGCGTATTCAAAATTTCACATACCATGTTGGTATTTTTAATGGCAAGATTTCCGACCACATATTTGTCTCCATACTAATATGTACCAAAATTATCCACCGTATAATTGAGTACATAGCCAATTGTTATTATGAAACGTCATCGTTGCGGTTTAAACAAGTGTAGGCATAACTAAAAATACGTTTCGGCGAGGGCAAAGGAGCAATTTGTGCGATTAAGACTCGGAAAATGAGACGATTTGAGTAAAAACAAAAGTAAACTGCGTCAAATTGGTAAAAGTGTGAAAAATTTCCCTCCCCTTTTACAGCCTCAAAGTGCCAAAATATGTAAAAATACTAATAAATTAGTAATAAGGTATGTATTTATTTTAAAATGCCAAAATATGTAAAAAAATATGTATATTTAAAAAATTTCGGAAATATGTAAAATATTTTTTTATAAGTAGCCCTAAATCATCTCTATTTGGGCTAAAACAAACAAATACTAAGTTTGGGAACTGTACACAAACGCTGTACAAATATGTAAAAAACTATTTTGCCGATCCCTGATTATTATGTTAATTTAGTCTCTGAGAATTGCCGTATATATATACCACACCACACAACCTAAGTAGTCAATAATGTTAAATAATCTTTAAATTTCAGTAAAAGATGTATTCATATTTTACTTACTAATATGAATAGTTTTATTACTAGATTCGCAAATATTCATGAAATTGATTCTTTTGTTTTAGTATTTGGATTTTGTATGTGGATTTGTTTGTAAATTGTTACCGAAGAATCAAATCGTTTTTTTTAATTTGAAATATAGCTAGTTGTAGCAGTATATTAGGATTTGATAGAAGGACGTTCGTCCTTTTTCCCAGAAAGTTTAAATTTAAGAAAATTTGAGAAAGTTCTGCTTGTTTAACTATTTCTAAGTGTACTACTCAAAATGGTTTTTGCCTCAATGAAGACATTAATAGTGGCGAAACAAATATATTTTCTTGCTTTTTATACCAGTCGCTATAAGGTCATTCAACAGAACTACTAAAAGTAATCACACGATATACATGTAACAACCTAATAATCCATTGTATTATTTAGGGGAATAGAGCTACATTCTATAAGACAGAAAACTCTATTTTTGGTTCTTTAGCTTGTACCTAATATTAAAATTTCATTTTGGAGTTTGGTGCATATTCCATGTAACTTTCTTAGGTAACTTTATTTTATGCAAGGTACCTGAATCCTAGAACATAGAACAAAATGAATTTGTAACGAAGCATGGCGGTATTCAAACCCATCATCGCTTGCTAAGGCATATTGAAGGTAAGACAAGGCGGTTAGCAGACATTGATTCCGGGACGAATCCCAATATCAATTAAGTGTTTGGGTAAAGAATCTCAATATTCGCGATTACAGCGAAAAATCCAGTTCAAGCCAAAACAAATGCAACGGCGTGCATAAAATTCCATTTTATATACAGCCAGAAGGTTTTGCAATACTGTGTTAATTGACTGTGGTATTGGGGTGTCATTTGTCCATTTTCTCACACCCCGGAATACTGTCTTGGCGTCTTGGGATAGGTGTTTTATATTAGGTACCCAAAGCAAAACCCTTAAAATTGTGCTTTAAAGTTATATTGTGGTTGCCCAACAGTGAATAATAATAAAATTTTTTGGAGATGCACCAAAACCAAATCTTGGATACGGCTCTGATTTCTCTTGCTTAAGAAGTAGGTATATTAGTTCGTGTTTTATTTTGTAACCGCACCTTTATATAATATCATATACAGGTAAGCTTGGTTTTGTAGAAATATCTGGAAAATTATATACTCTCTCAAGCATAGTAGGGTGAGCAAAATTGAAAGAGCTACATACAACTTTACAAGGTACTTAATTGATTAGTTATATAAGTATGTGAAATTTTTGAACTTTCAAAAGGGAAATGACCAAAAGAGTTTCAGAGTGTGTTTAGGTACTCAATGTTTGCTTCACATGGCAAGGTATATAAAATACTGATTAATTTTAATAGTTTGCTGTGTTTCATTTTAAAGTACAACTTATAGGACGGAGAAAGAAGTAAAATAAAACAACGAATTCTCTTCACTCCGCTAATATATAATGCAATAAGCGGTTATAAAAAGCATAGAATAGTGGAGTTATGTAAATAGAAATTATACAGTGTGATATGTTTGCAGTGAACCATACTGCTAATACATGGGCTGGGTAAAATCTTATTTAGACTTGTCTCAGAAAGGTCACAGGTCATTTTAAAATAAAACAATATGCATATCTTGTAGAGAATTGTTTAAGGAGCAATGGTGCAATGTAGTAGCGCAACATTATGTGCGCTTAAAGCGCTTTGGCGCCAAGCATCTTTAAGAGAGTTTTCATTTCTTGTCTAACTTTAAAGAAGGCAAATATTATTGGTTTTATATCTCTTGCGTTTGAGTTTTGTCATCTAGTAAATTAAAGTATAGGTTCACCATGTTTGTAAAAACAATCCGTTTTTTGTGAAATTCAATGAAATGAATTTCAAAGTTATACTTTTTAGTTTGTTTTTGTTCTTATTTTCATTCTTGGACCGTCATTCAATAAATAATCCGAAATATTGACTCGTTATTACATGAAACTATTATGAAAAGTTGCCTTACATTCTGCTTTCGTATAGCGAGAAATCGCATAATTCTGTAGAAAACATCGACCCTTTTCAAGTGTCTCACATTGTCATGTATTATTGACGTGTATGTGCATTTGTTTGCGATACTGGTTTGACGGACGGACGAAATTTTCTCATAAAGTTGATATAATACCTCCATGATCTATACACATAATAGCATGATATATTATAACAAATGCACCTCTTTATTCTACACCTGAATTATGCATTGTGTTTACCTGGGGAAAACTATTACTTCTTTACTGTAGTGGTCATACAAGCAAAATCATATTAGTTACATGAATACAAAAAGTGAATTGTCCGGGCCGTAGCACATGAAGTGTAATAAGTTGTAACTTTTATGCATAAAGAAATAATATGCATGTGAGTAGAGTAAAAGGCTTCCTATGTATGTGTATGTGTGTACATAAATGCGCAACTTGGGGTAATTTGATGTGGTGCAATTTACTAACACAAGAAAATAGAAGTGAAGAGAACTAATGGTCAATGAAGCATTCGATTAAAAATAAAAAGAGCTTGGTATTACATAAATACGTACCAATATATAGTCACTGGTAACGAAATTGTAGAAAGTGGCTAAAAATTCAGTGGATGTAGGTATCGAATGATAAATGACTAAAATATTCTTCCATCATTGCTAGTGTGGAAGAGAACTCTCTTAATCATCGCCGCAAGAATGAAGAGTTGTATTTAGTTCTGTAACTTTATAAAATTTAAATAAAATGTTTCAAGCTAGCTAACTCAGCAATTGATTTTACTAGAATTTGTAAATGAATGAAATGCTGGACGTGTGTAACATATATTGAATTAAAAACTATACATAGTTACATACAAGGAGTTTAGTAAATGTATAATTTGAATTCTTAGATATATAAAACATGAGACTCTTCTGCTTAAAGAAGGCTCTAGAAGCAGAAGAATCTGTCATAACTACTAAAGGTAATTGACAGTCAAAGTTACATCGCACTAAATAAATTTACAGGCTAACTAACGATGATAGATTAAATGTTTCTTTTTCAGTAAAAAGTTTTTTGTGCTATTAAGTACGTGTAAAGTTTTGACTCCCAATGTTTTAAGTTGACCAAAATAAATTTCTCTGAATTTGAAGTGGTAGTGAAAAACTCTTACATAAAAATATAGTTTAAACTAATCAGAACAAAAAGTTGAAGTGAAACCTGCATCTGAGCTTTTAGCATGTATCAGTTTATTAGTATAAAAAATACAATTTCTCTCTTTTGACGGAAATCTGCTAAACTCTTGTCTTAGAGACATAAAAAAGTAGTTATCGTGATGCACAACGCTATTAGAAAGGTCCCCCTGATGCAATTTTGAGAGTTTAGCTGTGATTGGAGGCAAGGCCGTATTTAGGATTCCATTTCGGAAGGGGCAAAATAATAAACATGACCCACAAGCGTTTCTTTTATCGACTATGAATTTCAGCTACTTTAAGGCAAAATCCATCTAAAATGCATCAAATTCGAGCGTAGCTCGAAAATTTTGCGGTTTTTTGGACTTGATTGGTAAAATAACTTATTAAATAGTCTTTTCAGATTTCGGGGGAAGGCGGCAATTATTCCATTTGCTCCCCCTTAAATACAGCCTTAAATGCAAGCTACATGATCAAAATGAACTATGCACCATGTAAATTCATTTAGCGCAATTTTATAGATAAAGGTTTTGGTATCGAAATCGTGACCGTACTCATCTCTTCTACGTAAGAGTAGATATTTACTAAATTGAATGTCTACACTATCGATGAGTATACATTCTCTCCACCCAGCCAGGTACAGGTACGCTAATATTTATAACACTTTTTCCTTTATGATGTTTCTTTGTATCGATTTAAAAATTATACTAAATATTTTAACATGACAAAAACTATTTTTCGTGTCGCCTTGTTCTAGAGGCAAGATATAATCAAAGTTATAGACAACCTATTATAATACGTGAATGATCGGTAAAACTCACCATTCGATATGTAAGTATTGGAGCTTATATTTATTACTGGAACTTTTATAAGATTTTTCTTAAACAGCACCCTCTTCTAAAACCGGCAAAACAGTAATTTGACTAATTACATTTGTAACAAAATTGCAGGTTTGGCTTTAATGTTAGTATGCCACGTTCTGAAGGTGCGTAATATACATATCGGTTTTATAACGAAGTGCAGACAAATATTATTTTACTTATCCTTATATGAGAAATGAGTAGTTTCTATATTATAAAAGTATCACCTTCAATTATGCTGCCTTTTGATATAACATAAATAAATATATATTTATCATCGTTTTAAAAATTGGGGAAATATGCTGATACAATGAAGGTTTTTCAAGGAATGTTTTTTAATAATAGTTTGGATAATAGGACATTTAATGACTTATTGTATCATAGTGCTTATTAGTATATCGACTACATTACACTGAATTAAAGTTTACCAAAAACTTTAACTTTTATGCAGTACAAAGTACAACTAAACTTTGTGTTTTACTAATATGAGCTATTAATTGAAATACACAGACTTATAAAACTATAGGTAATACAATTTAATACCCAGTAATTTGGTATAACATTTGATGACAGGAATAGCAGACAAGTACTTATTAGTTTTGAGAGCGAAGTATCTAATTTTCTAAAAACTTGAACATTAAGCGGCGGCTGTGGAAAACACTATTGTGTTTAATCGAAAAAACATTATAAAACAAACTATTACAAATAGATGTAATAAAGTAGCGACGATTTGAGTTCAAAGACTTCTAAAAATAAAATAAGTCTGATTCTTGCAATGTGTTTTATTTCACAATAGTCTTTGCCCATAGTACTAAAACAATGGACTATTGTTTTATTTGGGATGCTTGAAAGTTGCGCGCTTTTTATATAAACGCAAATTGAAAATTTCGCGT
>JAQFYB010003145.1:0-20742 GCA_034694085.1 Pogonognathellus longicornis | reverse complement strand
CGCGTGTATTGGAGTAGGAGATTTGACTTTCGCGCCTTTATTCGTCGCTTAACTTTTACCCCGTCTTAACTTTTAACTTTTTAACAGATTTTAACTCGTTACCCGGCTTTAACTTGGAGCATTTGAAAAGCCCCATAGAGTTTCTCGTTAAACTAACTTAACCCAGCAAATTATGACATTAAGGCGGAGTGTACACTTTAGTCTACATCCTGGGATGACAGGGGTCTTTTCAGAAGTAGATAGGAAAGCAATTACCCTCGTAGTTCAAAAATTAACATTACAGGGTTATAGGCTTCGGAATAAAATGTAACACAATAAATGCAAATGTACGGTCTCTATGACCTCATTCATCATCATTTTCTATGAATTTACTCTATGTCTCATAAAATCCCATGTATTTGAGCCTGCAATTCTTTGTGCGATGAGAACTCAATTTTGAAAAAGTTTCAAAAATTGTGTATAGGCTCATAAAAAAGAGGATAAAATTCTGAAGGGCTCTTGTATGTACTTTATGTAATTATTGTCTTGCATGTGGGCCTAAAAAATAGTTTTCTAAAATCTCCGTGTATTTCTCAACTCTTTTGAATTTGAAATTACTACCTTTTAAAAAGTTAACTTTCGCAAACAAGCGCCCAAGATTGAACCCTTGGCTTTCAGAATATGACAACATTTTGCATACAATTTGCGCTGATAAGCCCTAGTTAGCGCAAATTCAAGTGTATACACAGCCTTAAAAACAACAGTTTCCAGTTATAGGTTTGGGTGATGTGTGAGGTTTTCTGATTTAGTTTCTGCTTTGTAAACATTTGAAAATAGTTTGTTTAAAATTCTGAAAACTATTATTGTCCAATACTTAAGACAATTGTGGAAGGTGTAGCTGTGTAGCCCCAATAAATAATACAACTCATTCTTAATTAACATACAAACTTCTTCCATCATATTCCATTCATTATCTTATTGTTGGTGCATTTGTTGGCGTACAAGTTGTGTACACTCAATAATTATACTCTTTTTATTTCACTGAAAATGAGGTACACACAAAAATCTATCTGACGAGAGCATAATATGTAATATCAATCAAGACGTAAAAGCAAATTGTAAAAAGAGCAAAGGTTATTACTTATTAAGTATTATCAACAAACAGAAAAAAATTATTTTATCTTATTTATACGAATACAGACAAGGTGTGTAAAAATGCGTATGCATACACTCCATTGCATGCTACGGAGCCTCCTGTATTGCACTTACAAGTCCTTAAGAAAAATGAAATAGCATTTGTGAGATTGAGAGATTGAAAAAATGAAGACTGCAGAGCAGAAAATGAGTGTGTTCACTTATAATCAAGTATATAGCATTGTACAGTACAATAGGTCAAGTAGTGATGTCTCTCACGTCAATTGGAAAATTGTGAAATTCGATGCCTGATTTATTTCAATTCGCGGACAGCGAACCAAAGAACTGATAAGAGAAAAGAAGTTTCTTGATTTACATTACTTCAAGGTTGTCTCATGAGTATACACGCATCATTTATATTGGTGTATACATATAAGTATATAGCAAGCAACACCAGCAGTACCTACAAGATTAACTACAACTACATACAATAACAGATACGATCTTCATATTATTTTAAGACTGGACGACAAGACGACGAGAAATACTCAAGGGGCCTGCACATATTACTCTACCAGCACATGGTAACGTATTTGTATTACAGAAAGAAAGAAAACCGTGTTGTTGATGCTGTGACAGATCATAATTTAGCTCAAAAATAATCGAATACTGTAGAAAGCAATTAGTTACAATATTTTTATTTTCATTGCAGAATTGAACAAAATCTTGCGGAACTGAATAACTGATAACAGCAGTTTTAATGTGTTTACGAGTAAGGTGATGTGAAATGATGTTCAACTGCAAGGTGAATGAATATGGTTCACAGTTTAGACAACGATAAAATCCCATAATCAGCGAAATCTAAATTCAATCAGTCCCTCTTTTAATGAGGTTACTTAACAATTGGAACTACCCTCTCCTTTTTAACCAAGTGCAACACTTTTGGACACCCATCACCCTAAGCTGGACACGTAATTCGCGCATAGTCCCTAAGCACTTGAAGCCGGATTTCTTATTGCCACTATACGCATTTGTCTATAAGTACCAACAACATGACCAACGTCATTCATAATAGTCTGCAAACAGTGCAGTGGAGTAAAATTCGAGTCTTATAGGGGCAACGAGGTACAGGGGGCCCCAAAAATGAGAATATTTATAAAAAAGTTATTTTGCCATAAACCAGCAAAAAAATCGCACCAAGTGATATTATTAATTTTACATTGATTTTTACTCAAATTGGCTCCTGTTTTTAATGCTACACACGATCATATATAATATTGTAGAATGCACTTAGCCTCTCTGTTAATCCGTTTTCTTAATCCTTATCAGCTCATTCATCTATGAAATTCTATTTTCGATTCGCCTGAGGGAATAATTGGTTTTACACTGTTTGTGGTGATGCGTTCAGTTTTTTATGTTACCAATTTTTAGGGAGTGCGCGAAAAATGTCGCGGTTTTTGGCACTTTTTTTTGCTAAAATGTATAAGATGTGTTATGCATAAGCTTTCTGAGATACAGGCGATCAAAGCGTGCGTTCTCCACCTAGCTTTGCAGAAGTCTAAAGGTGCTTGTAGAGTACATAGGTGAAGCGGCTAATTTCCTTGCGATATTTTGTCGCAAGAAAAACGCAAGGGAATAGAAAAGTTGAATCCGATTCAACTTTTGTCTTTTGCTTAAGTTTTGCTTGCGGGATCTATAAATATGTTTGGTGGAGTAATACACTTAAAAATGTAATTTTTATAATTTTTCAAAAACGGAACTATTCTGCAGCGCGGAAGAAACGCAAGGCATCGCAGTACTCTACAAGCACCTTAAAGTACGGACAACAGACGCGCACGCACTCTTATACTACAACATTCAGACAGGTTTAATTGTACGGTGCAGCTTCAACGATTTTTGAAAAATACTTCCCGTGTATATATGATTTTTCTCATAATTTTGAAAAATAGCAAATTCTCCCTAGATTTTTATTATGCCGAAATAGCCGAAAAGGTAAAACATAACTTATCGTATATAGTTTGGAATTGAGCTACAAATAACCTACTTTTTCCGGATTTGAGGATGGGCAATTGCCCCCTTGCCACCTGGCTACGCAAGTGTAGGTAACTACTTTCTATATAAATAACTAGGTACATTAGCACCTCTAGCTACCTACTATTAGAGGTACGACCGAACAGGTTTTTTCGTGTTCGAGTTCGGTGCGCCTAAAAAATAATATTCGGGTTCGGTTCGGCTTCAAAGAAAATTCTTGTTCGGTTCGAGTTAGTATAGTCATCTCAGAATGTGATAAAATTGTTTATAAAACTACATATTCTGAAATAACTGAAGTTAATTTATTCATTCAAACCAAATAATTAGGTATTTAAGTTGAGACCGAACAGGTTTTTTGTGTTCGGGTTGGGTTCTCGGGTCCAACAAATTTCTGTTCGGGTTTGGTTCGATTCGGGATTTGCTCAAAATTATTGTTCGGTATCTTGCACACAATGATGTGTGCTGTGCATTGATCTATTTAACAGGCAGACGGACAAAACATTACCATAAAGTGGTCCCGTACCTCCACTAATAATGCGATTCTTTCTTTAGATATTATTGTTGTAAGTAATATGTAGGTTAGGTATGTATATTAGGTTTTTGTCATTCATTATTTGTATAACACAATACTCTGGAACTCCAGACAAGATTGCGCGTATCACTTTACATTTTACTAAAAAATACACATGCGCAAGAGCAAGGGCGTACTCCAAATTTCTCTTTAGGGTAGGCTAATTTTAATAGATGTGCCAAATGTTAGTGGGTAGTGGGTTAATGGGGTATGTCAAAAATGCACAAATTTTGATAGAGGTACCGTATATTAATGTAAATAGGTATTATTAAATTATTAACCTTGCTTGTTATGTTTTAGCTAGGTCTATTATTAAGTCCCTCATGTCTATTAACATATTTGTAAAACAGATCTGATTTTCATAGCAATAGCAACAAAAAAAACTAATTCAATTCAATGTTAGTAGCTTCACTGAATTAGTCGTCCCTAAAAGCGTCTAATCTAGAACGTATTCTATTGCTGTTCATGAATGACTCTAGGCACGGTAGTATCCAGAAATCGATTTCGGGGAGGGAAAAATATTTTTTGGGGAGGATATTCCCAAAAAAGAGGTTATTTTGCCCTTAAAGATTAAAATAACCTCTTTTTTGGGATTTCGGGGGAGGCAATTTCCCCTTGTCCACCTCCTGAATACAGCTATGACTCTAGGTGTTCATATCATAAATGCATAAACTACCTTCTTAAAATTATTTTTCTCGTTCTTTTTGCATTTTACTATTATGATTTATGATTAATTTAAAAATTGTAAAAACGCTACATAAAACTGAAAGAAAAAAGTTACTAAATACAGTGAGTGCCTCCTCACCTAACGGAGAGGTAACGTATTAAAAATTAGAAACAAAATTGTATCGACGGCAACAAGCCATTTTTGATGTTCTTCCTAATACCTACCCTGTGTATCAACGTAACCTACTAATGAACGGCTTACGTGGCGCTCACTGTACTAGTAATATTACTAGTTATTTAACCATGCAGCAACTGTTGTACAAAATGCTATAAAGAGGTAAAAGTGCGCGAAAACCTTTCTCCAACAAATAAACTCTTTCCATACCACTTTCCATACTTGACCACACATTGAAATGTGCCTTCGCGCTGGCGCCTGACCCCTAGACAAAATTTGAGGTGGCATGGTTCTTTCGTCCTTTAACTGGAATTTTTTTTTAAACTTTAAATTTTTATATAATTAAAAAGAGGAATAGTGTTCACAAAACCTTTTTATTATATATTTATATTTCAAATCAAATGAATCTTAATGAAAGTCAGACAAGATAAATGCAATTAGTGTATATGTGACATGTGACTCTCTCACTTTATTAGTAGCCTTGTTCTCTTTTCCAATAGCCTTCCCCTCTCCATCTATGTAGAATAATAATAGCCCCAGGTACTAATACAAGAAATGAAGTATTTATATATACTGTTTACACTGATTTTATGTACATATTTTATATACAAATTATGGTATATATATGTAACATATATATACCATAATTTACAAAAATATATTTTAAGTCATTGGAAATTGTATAATAATATTTTATAGTGAAATCTAATTTTTAAATTAATTTATTCCTTATATTAATGTATTATTTAAGTCCTATATCAAAATGCTAATTATATCTAGAAGTTTAGCTTTGTAAATTTTCGGGGAAAGCCCCTAAGCCTCCACCTCGGTACGCCCTTGCAAAATAGTTACTACACTTAAAACTCGTATGCGTAGGTATTCGTTTGATACAAAAGCCATACATCATTACTTACATATTGTCATTTAATTCGTTAGCGAATAATTGTAACTTAATACGCAAGTGTGCACTAATAGTTTTATTTTTGCTCAATTAAGCAAGTTGTTAACAGAGGGTTTCAGTTGATAACATTTGGTTCATATGGAAGGTTGCACAAAAGACAGCAGCGTTGCTGAAATTGTTCATCTCATCTCCATTTGTGTTAATTACATTTTATTTAAAATTGTACTAATATCACATTTCACGACATTTTATTCAATTACATAAGAAATACAATTTTACTAACTATAAATGACAATTATCGCAATTGACGCAAAAAAGTTGACCACAATCAACCAATTAATAATTATCACATTAATTAGCGCAAAAATGTGTGATTTTGGACATTTTTAATGTAAAATAATCTCTTTTTGTGGGTTTTCGAGAGAAGAGTGCCCTGCCGCAAGATAAAGCCTCACATTTGGTAGAATTGTTTTTCTAATACGCAGCAAATAATTATAATTATTAACCCCAAAGATTCACTGCATCATTTGCCAACGTTAAAAAAAGTTGTGTGTTAAATCCGAGCGAAGCGAGGTTTTAACAACACATGATTGTTGCAAAATAATTTAAAGTAGGTAATAATAAAAAGTATGATTTAGATTTTTGCTCGTTGTGAGGCTCCTATTTAACCTCGGTTGCCCCTCGCCGTACGGGTAGTCTTGTCTGGTTAGGCCATGAATACAATCAACCATAATCGTGAAAACCTGCATGCCGTGCCGTGTCACTATTTTATATAACATAATATAATATAGAAGTATGTTGACATATCGGCTATCTTCACATTTTCATGTAGGTTCGGGTAACTAGGTAGGCACAACGATCAAGATATCTCCAATTCCAATAGTAACTGTGTAAGGTAACCCAGTATGCAGCTTTTTAAAAATAACTTTTCGTTTTTCCAGTTGGATCATCCAGCTTCTGACTGGCTATGATAGTTGCTAACAATTTATAGAGTAGGTTTACTGGTGAATTTACAATGGGACATTTGTTGGCATGGTTTTCGTTAAACTATAGTGAAGGTATCATTTAGTACAGGTATTAAATACAGTAAATTATCATTAACCAATCAGAAGCTGGATCTAATTTAGTTCCAACTGGAAACACTAAAAGTTATTTTAAAAAAGCTCCATACTGGGTTGCCCTATACAGTTACTATTGGAGATATCTTGTACAACGACTACTTTTTCATGTATGATTTCGCATTTTATTAAAATCAATTACAATTTTGAAATACAGATTTGTTTTGAAATTCAAATGCTTCACTTAAAAAATCGATATCTTCTATATTTTACATTTTTTTTAAAAAAATTTGGAAATACATTATTGTAGAGAAACATTATCTACATAATGTGAAGTATTCTGAATTTCAAAACGAACTTCCGACTAAAAGTTGTTGGATTCGTTATTGCTTTTCGGACCACAACATCATTTAAACCTAAAGGCCTCCTTATACTGTAAAATTTGTTTGGCAAGTTGAGAGTTGTATATAATAATATTATATACAGGCTTGTAATTGTAGAGAGTTGCATTAGAGCTTTATAATATAAGAGGAGTCTGGGTGACAGGTAGGTACACGTCGTAATGATACCATGAAAATGAAAGGTGATGCACACGATATTATGGGATCGGGTGCTACAGGTGAGGTTATTGAGTTCCTTTGTGCTTGTGAAGGAATTGGAAGTAGGACGTGAGTTTGTGAGACTGTGGAGTCTGAGAGTATGACGACAATGGTCATTGATACTCCGCAGAGTATCAATGCTGCCTAATTGATGCCATCCAAATCGGTCCTCATATTCCTAGTGCTATGCTATGTAGCTATGGTATAACATTTTCTTTTACTTTTACACTTAATGATGTTATGAACATCTTGTGTATGATTTAGCAGAATTAGTAAGAATTCGCAATTACGAATGCTGAACGGAGCAAAATAAACTCCTCTGTGCACTACGACACTATGAGGCAGCAGGAATCCATTCCTTTCATCAGCATCATGTAACAACTAGAAGTGTTCTGGAGTTTCTATTACACTGCAAGCTCTTCAAAGCTAATACCAAGGCTTACATGAATAGCAAGCAGTTACTTATATAGGATATATGTCACCTATACAAACATGTTACTAGGAACAATGGAATAAAGGCACGTGCTGTATACTTCTGTTGGCTTCTGTGCTCATGAAGTAGAGCACATTACATTCACTCACATCAAATCAAACAACGCATGTTACACGGGTACCTTTCCATTAGAGATGAATAATCGTGGCTATATAGAAACTCCGAACGACTGACGGATGAAAAGATACATTTATTTGATGATATTCGAGACCATTGGCAACTAATGTAATTAATCCGCTCTGTTTTGTTCAATTACACAACTTGGAATTCAGAAAATGTCAATACACACAAAGTTTAATGTACAAAGTGCAGAATGGTTGTATGTGTTCGTTTTAGTACTTTTCCCCGGCAATTTAATGCAGTACAAATAATCAAGTTTCCCCTACGAAAATAGTATCATGTAAAAATTGTAGCACCATCGAATTCCTACTAAAAACGAGCACTTTTGAATGATCAACAAATAATTTCAAAAGAAAGGAGAATATACGTATATTTTAATTGTTAAAAGGTTCCATTTATTTACTTGCAGGTTCACAAAGCCTAGCTTTGCTTTTCCGAAGTGATGCTTGTTGTTTGCCAAGCGGAGCGAGGGTTATGATGGCCAATATAACAGAACTGCTATAAAAAACCTTAAAACCATACGAATGAAAAAACCATATGAATCTGAAACGCATTAACAGATATGACTCGACTTTATAAAAAAGCTGGATGACACATAACAATCATAATGTGTAAGTATACCATCACGATTATGTATCTGCAGTTCATAATGAATCTGGAGTCTTGAAGTTGCATGAATTGTTTCCGTAAAGGTCAAAATATTGTTTTGCTAGTACGTTATAGACTTCATAAGTCTGCATATTACATTTATAGCCGATAGATGCAAGCGTTATTCGTACGAGCAGGTAGAAATCGATCTACTTATTCTTAACATGAGCTTCATTTTTCTGAAGTTTCCCGTATTTTATTCATTGCAATAATTGACGTAGTAGAATTTAATTTATTCAAGAGGTCTCTGAATCTCTTTCCGGATAGAGTGAGCCTTATTTCTTACATTATTAAAAGTTATGTTGTAGGGACAACGTTTCATTTCCCGTCTTTGTGAATGTATCTTATGTTTGTAAACCCTCCCCCGAAGCTTATAAATAAATCAAGTGTTGTCTAAGGTACTAAAAGAAGTCCAACTAAAGAAATATGAAATACTTATTTTTCATATTTCTTGTTTCTCCTAGGAGTTGCTTGTAGTCCTAAGAGTGTTTCCATATTTGACATGTCACACTCATCATATTCATAGCAAAGGAAATCTATGCTCCCATATTATGGGACATACTAAATGCGCACACAATTTGCATCAGTATATAGCAACGACAATGTAAATAATACTACAATTTTACTGCTACGAAATCGTACACCTTTATTATTATATTAGTAACTAGTAAACCTATGCCCGCGTTCCGCGCGGGGAAAGTAAGTGCCATGAAAGGTATAATGTTAGGCCAGATGCGCAGGCGTTTGATAAATCGAGACAGGTGGAAAAAAGTTATTCACTGATTCCAGAGAGAGAATTGGAATAGCTCGTCATAATTAAATTTAACATTTCTCAATTCCAATTAATCAATGCAATTTCTTTCGTTCAAACTCCTTCCGACCCTACATTTTTCAGTTTTCAAAAAGTAAGTTATATAATAATTTGTTCATACTTCTGTCATTTTGATCAAGTCTACCCACATTTATCCTTCTTCCATTTGTCTATTTTTTCTCAAATTGAACTCTCACCCACCCTCCTCTATATGACCTTAACAAATCATGCCCTCCGAACCTTCATCTATTTCACATCTATTTTGAAATATTTAAAATGTTAATGCTGCATGTTTTATCAATTTTATCATTTTCCGAACCTCCTCTTTGTGTAATTTTTTCGCAATCCTATCACCATTCTCTATTTTAGTTTTCAAAATATAATGCCCTTCTTCATATATTTCACATTTCAGCAAATTGAAATGCTAATACTGTACCTTCTTTATATTTCTCTTATTTTCTCGAATTGCTTACACAATATTCTCTAAATTCTCTTTCCCGACCTTCCTACTATTTTTACAATTTTCTTTGAATTCACTCTTTGACGACCTTCCTTCTACGTCTCTAATTTCTTTAAATTCGCTCGTTCTCGATATTTCCTCTATTTCTCTAATTTTCCTCAAATTTACTTTACCGGCATTCCCTCCGTTTCTCCAATTTTCCTCTTTCATTCTTTCTCGATCTTCTCTCTATTTCTCTAATTTTCCTCTTTCACTCTCCCGATCTTCTCTCTATTTCTCTAATTTTCTAATAATTTTTTGTAATATTACATACATATTTTATGCTTATCAATGATAATTCAATCCAGTCTGCCTGGTAATTCTCAAGTCTGGTAAGTCAATGGCAACAAATTTGATTGTTAATTGTTACTGATTGCATATTACAACTATATATATTGAGGATTAAACAATTCGAAATAATATGATAACATTTTTATTTCTGAGCTTACCAATTAAAATATTACCTGTTTATATCAATGAGCGTTTAGTTTAGCCATAATTTCAATATTATTTAGATACCTACGCATGAAGTATATCAATTAGATTTTATTCTAAGTCAGACAATTCTTTCAAAAAACGTTAGTATAATTTTGCAATAATCTAAATTAAAACCATTACTAACCATCTAATTTGCATTTAACGATTTTATTCTATTTGACATAAACCTAGCCAGGATTTTGTTTCGGGGGGGGGGGGGCAAATTCAAAGCATGAGGTATATATGTGTTCATTCGAGCAAATTTGGGTAAGAATGAACACAAAATACATATAATTCGCGCTTAGCATGAAAAATTTCGCGATTTTTGGTAGTTTTTTTGGTAAAATAAAATATTTTTTCCGGATTTCAGGGGGGGGGGTGAATTGCCCCCTTGCCTCTCTGGCTACGCCAATGCTATTGAGTATAGGTAAAATCAGAAAAGAGAATGACAACCTGTGACACGTCTGTAGCTTGGTATCTGAGACGCTTAATAACATGCAAAGCATAGAGATTTCAGATTAATTTGAGTCTGTGTTCATATTATTCTGTATGGCGTTCTTCTGTTGCCTGTGGTTAGTAGAAAACTGGAATGTGTAAAGTGTAGTGTTTGCAAACTTCTTTGATATTGTCTTTTATGGATGACACTTTTTAATGAATCAAACCACGCAATGTGTAAGTGTAAGTACTTTGCGAATTTCACACATGATTTTATCTTACTCGCTTCTAGCTCAACAAGCCTTGTTACTAGCAGTTTGTGTTAGGAAGTGCAGAGGAAATAAATAATTTAGAGACTAAACTTAATTTAGCAAATATTCAGTAAGTGCAATCTTTGATGTAATTTAAATATGAAACTTAACTTAAAGTATCATTCCTGTTTGCATCCAATGAATAATTAATTCAACTACTTATTACTCCTATTTCCACCAAGCATTCGCTATGAGTGCTTCATGTTCCAGCTCAAGACTTTTGCCCATTTTTATGTTGTGCTTATAATATTGGTAGTTTTGAAATGTAAAATGTACTTCATGTACTCAAAAACAAGTCATATTCATGGAAACATGAAACATAATCAGTTTTTAACTGTGACTATTTGATGGATATGGAAATGGAATATTTGTACGTCTAGAATTAAATTATTTGGTTTGCTGTATGTGTGTACCCTGAGGTGTAGAGATTGCTAGCAAAGGGATGGAGTCATAGAAATGAAAGAATTGAATTAAGAATGGCTTACTTTGGATTGGTAGTTGTTGATTCTGTTGCTGAATCTGCATATGTATTTGCTGTTGACTCCAGATGAGATGTTGGTAATTTCTCCAGCGTGCTTCTGGAGAGAGTTCGAGAGGTCCCGGAACACTCATTTTCCAGTTAGGTTGATTTTGAGTATTTCTTTAACAACTTGTCGCTGTACTTAATAGTGACCGGAAAATTTTATTGTCTCATCAACGTGAGATCGAACACTACTTATTAGCTGTTGGTAAAAGTTGAGTTTTGTCGAAAGGTACGGGAAAGGTGGTGGATGTGGAATTATGGACCGCAGGGTTTTCACGTGTTTCACGATGTTGTATGAACGACAGTGAGTGGAAGTGGAGCGAGTTTATAATATCGAAGGGGACTGGTCGTCCGACTGTAACCAAAGAGTGAAATAGAATCTGTTTCAACTGCAAGAGTCAATTTAGGGTGTAAGTGCAGGTGTGCAGTTGAGAAATGTTGGCTGTGAGTTTTGGAGCACTGCTTTGAAGAATACGTGAACCTTTGGCCAAGTCAAATGAACGACTGTCGCTGTTAGAAATGCACAACTGGAGAAAATTCTATTTGCAAAATCGTTCCACTTTCTCCACAAGGCTCCTACAACTCGGAGTCAGCGGCTAAGCCGGCTGGAGTACACTTCTCCACGTTTACAGGTAAAAGGTGCACTCCAAGACATACGCCACTCGAAATGATACCCAAGTTCTTTCCGTTCGCCTCCCTCCTGACTTCCCAGATGGAGTTTCACCAAACAAACTATTGTCCTTGTAGTGTCGACTACAAACTCTAAACTTGTTGTGTTCGATGTATTCGAAGTGACGCTTTCAAAGACTCAACAGAGAAAACAAGTCGCAGCCCTCCAGCCTTTTCTTTACTTTCACAGTAGCAATTGTAGTAGATCGTAGGGTAGATTGCTGAAGGTTGCTACACTTTCTCCAGCTATACATAAAAAACAATAAATCTCATATTTATAAATAACAGCACCATGCAAAAAACATTGCGCGGATTGCGCCTCATTAATATTTATTTTCTATATCGATATTGTATATTCATTCCCATTTACTGATTGAATATAAATACAGTATTTAATTTCAACCAACTAATATCACGATGCATACAGAAAACACGCAAACCTCTTACACACTAATGTGTACAATGTACATAAGCACTTGTACGCTAAGTGTAAAACCGTAATAAAAACGATTTTGTTTATAGCAATCAATGACTATACGATATTATAATAAATTTATGTCGCCTTCAATTGATAATGTATCTATGTTATATCTATGTGTACATATTATAGCAGCGTTGATTATATAGGTATATAGATTTAAATTAAGATCAATATGTTATGAATAACCAGTGTCCCAGTCTCCATTGGCTATGTATATACTGCATAAAATTAAACATTAATATTTGCTTACATGCTTGTACTTTTAATGTACAAGTTCATTCTAAACTGGCAATTGTGGCTGTACATGCGGAAAACAATGAAAGTTCAGTTGAAGTCAGAGCGATGGAACAATAAATAGAAATATTTGCATCAAAATGCAAAGTCGAAACGATTTTCTTAAAGGAACATTGGTCAATGGTAATGCTGATGATTACTATGTTAAAAAATGGGATACGAGACAGTGTATTTAATATGAGACTGAGATTGAGTGAGACTCTACGCTTTTGTCAAACAAAGTGAATGATGTAGGAAATATTTCATTTGATTTTGAATGTGTGTTGGGAGTGAATGCTAGAGAATAGAGAATAATGAGAAAAATAGCATTACACAAACGAAGGCAGTGAACTGGTATAAAAGCCATCTCTTTGACTCTCATTCTTAGTAAACATTTTCAACCGTCTGTGGTCTGTGCACACAAGACACAAGTTGAATAAAGCAACTAAAGCAAGTATAGTACTACTTGCTATTTGTATATACATACGCACAAACTGAAGGAAAAAGGACAAGTGCATATCCATATTATATTATAGTAGCATCTCTAAAACACATCTGTCTAACAAGCACTAAAGGAAAATTATGAAATATCCGAATCGCTCTGTTAATGGAAAGTACGCATAACATTAAGCTAAGTAATCATTGCAGTCTCAATTTCTACGCTAGAAATATCCCGTATTGACTAGTTTGAAGTGAGTTCTGAAAATAACTGCGACTACACCAGATATTGCTAATACTAAAACCTGTCTCTAATTTAGGAACTCTCATTATCTTACTAGCCTGAATCATAATGACATTAGGAGTGATGTTGTCTACTTACATGACGAAAGAAAGAAGTCTCAAATGGCGGGCATTACGTTGACTTCAAAATGAAAAGACTGAAAAGATGTGCGGAGTTTGAGGAGACGAATATTTTAGACTGGACGAGCAAAACAGGCTATTCGTAACACTAAAGCACACTTGTAGAATGTGTTTGGTTGTTGAGGATGCAGAAGGTGTAGAGTTATCACAGATGAAATTGGAGGCTCCTACTGCTAGCTCCTGGCTCGACTGACGACTCTTCGACACACTCTACCGCTGGCTGTGTTGCTGTGGACTGGAACTGCCTCACAAAATCAACTGACTCTCTGGAACAGGAATTTGCGTAGCCTGTGTACAATGCAATGCAGCCCCAAGTCACACAACACATCGCAACAAGCAATATGCAAACCAAGGCATGGCTACACCATTCACATTCATACATCCCAGATCCCATGTACTTCTACTACTCCCATATCCACTTTACAACATTACAACTAACTTTTGACTACTCTATCCAACTACTACGACTTGCTATTGCTAGTTAGTGCTACATACAGTAGGTAACTATAGTCTGCATAATAGATAGCTGCATACTTAGCCCATGTAATGCACGTAGCATAATATTATACGCTGACACACACACACACACACACACACACACACACACATACACGAGCAATACAGGGCAGTCGAGCACAAGGAATAAGGATATTCTAAAGAACATTCAATCATTATAATAATATCGTGTACATGTCACAATGCACACCGTAATAAAAATCACTTGAGCTTGGAGCTTGGCTGCTCTGGAACATTTGTAGTTTACATCTTTCCAACCTAAATAACTTCCACTGATGTATGCACACTCACCCATACACTTACCTTACAAACGCATTTTTACATTAGTACAGGTACCTATGTTGGTTATTTAGGTAGAACACCTTTATAGCTATATCATTATCATTAGCATTATCTATATCTACGTTCCTTTTATTTCCAATCCCAGTCTGACGACGTAGGACCTGCATGTAGATGTATGTGTACTTATAGTGTACGTACATATAGGCATATGTATTGACTAATGTTGTAATCATTTTAATATTAAATCCACTTGTGCATGCTATAAACTCAATTTGTGATGATTAGTCATTATACAGTGAAGTATATGTACAGTGCATATTATGCAGTACTTTACATATCATCAAAGATATGATGTACAGGGTGTTCCCTAGCTAATGTTACCAACCTTTTTACTATGTTCCGGGCATTGCGGAACATCAAACAAATTGAAAGATTATATAATTCTAAGTATATTGATTTGATACTTAATTTGCGATTTTCTCACATTTGCGTGTTTTATGGTATTTTGGAAAAAATAATAATAAATTTTTACCTTTTTGACATGTATCTGTAGAACGTTTTCTATACCTCAAAGTCAACGATTTCTCGATTTTAAGTATTAAAAACATTATTAGTCCTAGCTTTACAGAAATCATTGACTATGAAAGTTTACAAATTATTTTTGGTCAAAAAGATAAAAATTTAGAATGATGGTCAACATTAACTGCGTAAAAGTTGTAGATTTGTAAACCACATATAGTGTGAACTAAATTGTATGTTTGCCAAAAACTGCAAAATCATGAGTAGTAAATACATCACCTTAATTAAAACATAGTATTTTAAAACCATAGGTGCAAATAGGTTTATATCTTGTTAAATTTTATTCATTCAAATATATTTGCGATTAGTTTGACCAAATACAGCAAGGTATATTTCCCATTAATTTTGCCAGTTATTCCGATTAGCCATTTAATGTCTTAGCTATACACATATTATATCAATATTGACGTAGTGATGTAACATTGGTTTGAATTAAGGTTTTGATGCTGCAATAAAAAGTATTCATTTTGCTGGTGGGCATATGGTGGCCTTATATACTGTCGTAAAATATAATGAAGAAGCAATTATTACAGATAATATTTATACTGACAGTGGTGATTTAGACTTCTTAGCTCAGATTTAGATAAGATATTATTAAGGTGTGTGTAGTTCATGTATACGATCAAATAATATTTGTACTCTGCATACATGATGTTATTCTTTGTACACTATTATTAATGTGGAATAAACCGTTTAGAATAAAATTAAAATGTTGATATCTAAAGCCATCACTGATGTTCAAGTGTTTGGTTATCTGCAACTTGTTGTTCCCTTTAATACTTCAGTCTCTTATAGGCAGTTATATTATGTGATATCGATATCATCAACTGCACGAAAGAGAAATATCTACTTGAAACTATTGATAATATTAAACATTAAATGCGAAGCGAAATAATGTTCGTTTTAGTGCACATGTTAAATCTTATTAGGTGTGTAGGATGATGTGATTCTAAATGGTTAAGCACTACAACATATTGCATTGATATTATTAGGTACCAGTGTACAGTAAGACATGCACACAAAATATTATTAGCAAATTTGTTACTTTCAGTGTAATTTAATTACCAAATTTTGTTACAATATTTTAATACAAATAAATATGAACATCTCACAGTGTGAATATAGAATCGCACTAGCGACAATCCTTTTTGTTACGTTGAAACAAGCATGCAGTATTCAATATCACACATTATATTATTAATATCATACATGAATATCTCATTGTCATGAATGTATTATTTAAATTTTGCATTTTGGACTTTGCATAGAAAAAGTTTTATCTGGCTGTACACAGCAGAACAAAGAATGATATAATACGAGGAGACAAGGAGAGCATATTATTATTGTCGTAGTATTGCAGAAATGAGATTCGAACCAATAACTGAATCGAAGCATCTACCAGCTATGTGTGCAAAGTTTGAACAAATGTGAAATGAAAACCACCAGGCAGAGTACGATCGACTATGATGCTGTAGTAAAGTAGAACTAAAACCTCAAGTCTTATTTATAGAGAGCTTCACGTCAGAGTTTGGTTTTTTGCTAGGATTCAGCTATTATAGGCATATGCTTCCATTTCCAGCTCCACACTATAGCTAGCAAATATTTATACAATATAAAACATACTTAAGAGAAAATTGCACGTAGTGTTAGTGACAAGAGACGCGCAACTGAATTGGCGAAAAGTATTGTTTATCTTTTTAGCATTTCACGACACCTCGGCGTTGGCAAAGTTAATAGGCAAATGGCAACAAAATTTTAAAGCATCCACTCCAATGCACTCGTTCTATCCTATCATTTCCTAAATTATAAGACGGCCTCAGGTATATGACAACACTAGAAATGTTTAACAGTGATCACATCAGACATACTCTCTAAAACCAACCGAGTGGTTTAGGGTTTAACACGAATTGTAAACTACGATAATTTTTTTGGCCGAAATGAATTTGATTCAAGAAAATAATAAAATTTTTGCTATTGTCTCATGCATGCATCAGTTGGAATTGGAACACAAGCAGGATTTTTTATTTAACCCATCTGATTCTCTAACTATAAGACGTGCTTGAATTTCTTTTCAAAACCTTTTATTCGTCCTATAGTTTGCAATTCTATTGTTCCTTCAAGTCAAAATGGCACGAATATTGTCAACATAGATTATGGTACCGGGTGAGAAAAATTATTTAACGTAACACTGCGTTGTTCTCTAGGCAGTTTTTGTTATTCGTCTAATACAAACGAATTTAAATCCAGTACTTTCAAATGAGAAAATATAAATACATTATTACGAAAATAGTAAGATTTTTTCCCACAGCAAATTCCCAGTCACTTATGGAACAAAAATGGTTGATTCAAACTCCAGCTTCTTTTTGCAGGACAATACTGGCGTGTTGAAAATCTTTTGTTCAAAATTGCAAATATGTTTTATACAACATTTATATTTCATTTGCCCACTATTACTTCAAAGTTATATACTCTCAAAGAAATATCTAATGACCTGAGGATAGCAGAAGAGCAATAATGAAACAAATAAAGGAAATCAATTTTGAGATAAATCATAAGTCACACATTATTGGGTGAAGTCGTCCTAAAATTAAGGAATTATAGAATATCTGACTTCTTTCTTATTTATCATTTATATTTAATGCGTTGTTTGCGCTCATGCAGCTAGTTGGTATACAATTGTACAATCTGCATTTATACTACGTGCCTTCTAAAAAACATGAAGATAGCTCATCTGTATTAACAATCGAGTATCTACACCGCACCGTCTACACCTATCTACATGTTCGTTCATAATACTTAGCACATGTAGTTTTATAAGACGATTCTCTCGGCATATTATACTCAGTCTCTTTCATTTATTTAAAGTGGATATATATACGTGTATATATATCCACTATACATAATATAATAATGTGTTGCTTTGCTACAACCATAGAAATAACCTGCCTCAAATAAAAAACTTCGACCTTGAAGTGAGCAAGCAACTCTTTTCATTCTCTCTCAGCTTCTCTCTCTCATCTCCCACAACTCTGACACTGACTCAAATCTCACTCGTTGCTTACTTTTCACGCTCGACTTGAAGTGACTTGGCTGCAACATCAGCACATTCTGTTTCCCTTTGTGTAAATAATGATGCGATAAAATATTCGTAGAATTTCGTACAATATTATTTACTTTTTCCAATATTATTTGCTCACGACGCATTATTCTTTGCCTTCAACAGGTTCAGGTTTTAGGCAGGAACCGGACTAACAATAAGATAAAATAAAGATGCCAATAATGTTGCTAACATGCATGTGTACGTAAAACAATAATTGGTACAGTAATACAAGTTATACTACTAGATAGAACCACTAAACAGGATTTTGTACGTATAAATTATTTATCCCCGAATGGCCACGTGCTTCCCCTTGTATTTCGATTTCGTAATTTTGACGTAGAAAGATATGAAGACTGTATCTAGCGGCAGGGCACTAAGGTGCGTGCCTCCGAAATCTAAAAAAGAGGTTTTTTAAGCTACAAAAACGCCCTAAATCGCAAAAATTTTTGCCCTACGCGCCAATTTTATACTTTTCAGGTTGATTTTTGCTCATTTTAGCATTTAAAGTAACATTTTTACCTTGGTGCCCCCACGAAACCAAATACTGGATACGGCCTTGAAAGATGTAGAGGAAATGTGACCATATTAAACAGTGAGGAACGGTGGCGAAGAGGTATAGGAGTCTGCCTTTAATTCAGCGTGTGCGAGCTTCGATTCTCACGCGTTTCCTTTTACTTTTTTTTTTAATATTTGCTTATCCTTTTGGAAATCTTTGTTGGTGGTTGGAAGAAACACAAATTATTGACATTAAATTATAATAATTTTATTCCAAAAAAATCAGTAGAACTGCGAATCTAGGTATAACATTATCTTAAAAAGGAGAAAGAAAAAGCAACTTGAGCTGTTAGGTTTTCACCAAAGAATATAGCCACACATCCATACACAGTGCAATATTACACTTGCGTAGCCAGGAAGGGCAAGGGGGAAATCCCCCCAATTAATTATGGACGTTAAGGGTTCCTAGATACCTTTTCTTGGGCTAACTGAGGACTTAACGTACTTGTGGGGAAAAGTCAGTATAAATGGTTGGTATACAGAAAATATTTTGCTGCCCGGTAGCAGGATTTTTTAGCCTGCCCTGCCCGGTAGGGTGATACCGCGACCAAAATACCCGGAAGCTGCGCTACTGTAACCAAAGTGCCCGGTTGCTGCGCTACTGCAACCAAAGTGCCCGGTAGCTGCGCTAGCGTGACAAAACTGACCGCTATCAGCCAGTGTATATTAGAAAAGGTGACCCAGGGGGTAGTTGTATAAAAAATTAGGATTCCAATAAAAAGGATTTAGGGCAATTTTTTTAAAAATCAAGCAAGAGGAAATGTAATGTAATGTATTAATTTATTCAATTAAATTAATAAATTAAATATATTAACGTTCATACGCATGCAGGCGAACTTTAATATATTATAAGCTACTCATACCGGTCATTCCATATAGTACAGGCACATTATGCTCGGCACATACTTTGACTTCACACTCTTTTGTGTATAATTGACGTAATTCTCTTGAACTGTCACTTTAGTCACTTATACAAGAACAAGGCAGCAGTTTGCACCTTCTGGTTCTTGCAGATTTTTTTTTCAAAACCTGCCCTCCCTGATTTTTCAAAAACTGGCCTCCTGGAGGGCAGCTCTTCGCGCTGTCATCCCTAATTATTCATAAACTGCCCTCCGACAGCGCGAAGCGCTGCCCTTGCCCTGCCCAGTACCATTGCTAATGCCTCCTTTCTTGCCTTGCCATGTAGCGTCGCTACCTTTTTACATTTTCTGTGTGACTGAGTAATATTTCAATCTAGGACATTCAGAAGGGACTAGGGACACTCCCAAATGTTAATTTTACTTTAACAGGGGACATACCAAGCCTTTTGTATTCCCATATAAATTTCGCAACTACATTTGCAGTAGCAGGGTTTCCCGAGTTACTATTATTACATGGCGTACTACAATTGTGGTTGGCTTCGGGCGAAACCCTGGATAACGACTATAAATGTAGTCACACTCTTAATACGTCGGAGGCAAAATTTTGCTTCAGATTTTGATTTTTAAAAAATTCAAATTTTGATTTACAAACTTCAAATAAACTGTAGCAAGTAACTAGATAGTTTTGTGACAAATATAAAAAATCCCAAGTGGAAGGGAACATTGATTAATTTTAAAACATAGTTGAGAGACTAAAATAAAACCCTCCGAAGCCTGTTTTATAATTTTTCATCCATTTTATGAACTCTTATAAATTTTTTGAAGCTTTTACAACTAAAAGTTTCAAAAAAAAAGTTGAAATTTTTACTTGAGTTATCTTTAACTTTTTATTGATAACTCAACTTTAAGTTATCAATGATAACTCAACTAAAAGTTTTATTTAAACAACCATTTAAACTCTTATTGTTAGTGCAACATTACACTAACATTATCCATCTGAGTCTGTCAATAAGAGATGTTTAAATACATGGGGATTTTGAGCCATACATAAAATACTATCTATTAGAGCGTCTAGCCCAACCCGAAACCCTAGGGTTGGCCCAACCCTATGGGGTTAGGGTTGGGTTCGGGTCAT
>JAQFYB010003144.1:0-20746 GCA_034694085.1 Pogonognathellus longicornis | reverse complement strand
CTCAGGGAGGGTCTCAATTTTTTCAAATCTCCAGAGGGGGTCTAGCGGCTAGCTAGGCTTAGTCGTTTCAGGCTATGATACTAATGCATACGTTCTCCTATTCTCTCTATAACATAAAACATTAGCAAAGATAAAAGAAATCTGTATAAATCGACATTAACATTATCAAACATTCACGAATAAAATATTTTTGCTTTCGATATAGAATAGAAATAAAACATGAATTATTATTCATAGATTTCATTTCACGATATTAGCATACCAGAACACAATACAATACAATACAAGATACAATTTTGTCTCATTTAAAGCTAGAATGAATTGAAACTGGTATTTTCCTTTCAGGACTCAGCATTGAACTCAATTGACATGAATATGTGAATACAGCTTTATATTTTTAATGCTTGTCAATTATTAAAAGTATTAATATTTTTTTACATTTTATACATCTTGTAGCGAGTATTACTAACTATCGCTAATCAGCGATAGTTAGTTAGTTAGTAATACTCGCATAGTTAGTAATACGGGAAATAGAAGTGCAATGCAACTTTAGAATCAATTCTAAAGTTGCATTGCACTTCTATTTCCCGTTTATAAGCTAATGACAGTATGACAGGACTATCAACATACCCTACATTTAAGCTTTGAAAAACCTACAAGTAATATTTTCTCATATTATTTTTTTATATAATTCAGTCAAACCTAGTGCGGTAATATCTTCTGGTGACAGACTTCCTTATAGCCCTGTATAAATCCTTTTTAGAATCTCGGCCTTCTTCTAAGTTTGGTGGGACCCGTAATTCTCCTACAGCACTTCTAGCTTCCGCCATGGTATAGCTCTTCCAATTTCAGAATTTCAGCTTCCTAATTGAATCAAAAATCAAAAAGAACAAATAAATATTTAAACTTTTTAACATTATGAAGTCAAAATTAAAATCTGGAAAACCACCTGGAGTCCGTGCTAACGTGACACTGTTCTATACCATAAAACTGAACCTACTTATGCCCGTCCTTAATGAAACTGACTGGAAAACTGTTGATAATAAATGTATTGATATGATGCATAAAACAAGATGCTCCTGTTTACACGCAGCTTGTATATTATCATTCAGTGATAATATCGTACTAAGCCCTTACGCATTCAATCATAGAAATTGAATTAACTCTTAACGTTGGTTGAGTGGAATCAGTTCGTGAATGATATGTCATCATCACATACAACACTAGGTAAAATCAAATACATAACAGGAATATTATATTATAATACAAACTGTTATAAAGCGTAGTGAGAACGATGTACAAGAGTACGTGCAAGAGTAAGGGGGTACAAAATTCATATTAAAGCATGAAAGAGCTATTGATACGGAAAGTATCTGTGGCACTACAACTACAACTCTCTATACATATTACTCTAGTTGCACTTTCATTTGACACGATAATACAGACATTGCGTAATCCATGTTGCTTAAAGTAGAACTCTACTTGTATAAAGTATTGGCATCCGCTCTGTTGTAGGGGTTGCTACATAGAACAGAACACATAATTAAGTGGTATAACTAACTGGCATTGCATTATTGTAAATTGTAAGTCTAGTACTTTACTTTACCCAGTGGACGTTGGCAGCATTTTGTATTTGATCGTTCGCAGTACCTTCAAGTTTACATTTATTTAGCTTCATGAGTTTTATTATTATACATAACTCATTCAATCATTCAATAGCCAATTAGCCATACACTTACACCTCTACTAACTACCTAATACGTATAAATAATACACGAACTTCCTAAGTAAATTGTAAATAAAATAAAACGTAAAACATGATACAAACACTAAACTAAATTCTAAATTCTTCTACCATCCACAATTAATACTGAATCTTGTTTTGTTAAAAAGCGTTGAAAATCTATGTAAAATGTCTCATTATAAAGGGCTACTCCCAATAAACTTAACTAAAAGGCTATAATATTTTCTTTGTGCTTAACAATGTCATTATTATTACATTGCCCAAATAAATCAAAAACTGAACGTCAATACATACACCATTATACTCATACACGTAGCCCTCCCTCACTTTACTTATCTTCTCAGCTATTGAGAATTGAGACTTGACAATTTCAAACTACTTGACTTTTTGACTTCATAAAATATAATAAATATTATTATACTTGCAGTATTCTTTATCCCTTTACGTAATTCACATTCCATTTTCAGATATCGTGTTTATGGCTTATTTTTTATGGATAGTATTTGATAGATTATCATTTAAGGCATATATATAATACAGATAGTGGAAAGCATTTATTTCAATATTACATCAATACTTTTCCAACAATTCCCATTGATCAATTAAAGTTAGTAAAATTTTTCCTTTACCTTCCTCATAGTCTCAGGTCTAAATTGTATTTTAGTATAGCTATATAAAATATAAGCTGTTTTAATAAAACTTAATAGTTCCGTTACCTACTACTACTACTTATTAAAAAATTATAATTTATAGCTCACTCATTTTTAGTACAAGGAAAAGTATGAAAAGATTTCACGCCTATAGGTTTGATAAGATTTAATACAACTAACGCAAAATTATTTGAATGCTAATTCTTTCTTCGTCAAATTGGGATTTTAACACTAGCTAGACACGTTTCATGTATTTATAAAATACATAATAAATTATGTCATTAATTTCATATATTCCATAAAGTTTTGGAACTTTAACTGCCGGTTTTATCTACAAACGACGATTCTTAACATGCACTGTCAACTGTGACTGTATAATGTCAAATGTTATGCAATGCTGAATGCAGTAGGACAAAATGAGCCGGTAGGGATAAAATAAAACATGCCTGTTTGTTTACAAAAACCAGTCTTCGTCTTTTAGTTTCAAAAACCAGTTTTGTATATAGCCAATCTATTGCTATTCTAATGACCTACATTCAACATTGTGGTAGGTCGTGACTCGTGAACAACTACGATAAGAAATTGGAAAAATCTCATTGTCAATTCAGTCAATTGTATTGTCAATATAAAATATAAAATAGTAATAAACCTGATACCTGATAATAATATGATAACCGGTTTAATGATGATTTGATGACAGTTTATGGACTTTCTTGATTTCCTGTCAGTCACTTTCCATCCAGTTACGTTGTCAAAGCAGAAGTCAAACCCTCAGTCATCAGTTGCTTGCTCCCGTTAGCTCATACGAAAATACGAATCATAAGTGTCCCGTCTTTTGACTTTTCAACAGCCAGCCAGTCCGCCGTAAGCCCTGAAGAATCAATGATCAATACTTGGGTTAGTTGACACACTAAGAACTGTACACTTAACGGACTTATTTCCCTGATTATTGAAAGTAGATTATTGTGTATTGATTATCAATTATTGACCAAACAAATAATGAAGAACTCAGGAACTGAACTGACAGCTGACAGCAAACAGCAACCTACAGCCTACACACTAAATTACACTTTTGACTTTTCCATCCGATTTCAATGCCAACACTGTCCATCAATTTCCTTGATGGTGATAATATTTAACATTCAGAACATTCGATGATGTTTGCAGCTTTTAATCGGCCTAGTTATTTAGCTACTTGACTTGACAGTATAACTTTTAAATGGGTGTTACGTTTAGATTATTCATGTCTCAATGAAGTCACAGTGAAATGTAATGTCAATAAAAATAGCATTATAATAATTATTACATGTAAAACGAAGCTTGAATGTAAACACAATGGAAAGAGTGAACCTGCGGATTTTAGTTTGTTGTTGTTCCACCATCATCCGATCCATCGAGTTTAGAATCGAGTGAAATAAATAAACCGTAGTAAAACGGGTATTGAAAAGTGGTGGAGACATTTAGGATGCTTTGAGACATTTTTGGGGTACCATGAGACAAGTTTTGATATCCCTGTTCATCCCACCCTGTATACGCCATTCGCCATTGCTTGACCTAATTGTTATCATAATTGTTGACACTTTTGTTGATACACCCAGATAACCTATGGAAAATTTGAACCAATTTAGTCCACCTGTTCTTGAGTTACGACACGCGAGAACCATGCTGGAACATTTTCTGTGACCTTATCTGTGACCTAGGCATAAGGAATGTAACAGATTGACCTCATTTTTGACTCACACATTTGTTTAAACTCTTAGATGACATAATATGTGATGTTTGGACCAATTTTGTTCATACGTTTTTGAGTTATGTCGCACACGTTCGGATATACAGACAGACAAACAGACAAAAATCTAACGTTTCTCCTAGGCTCTTTCCCATTTATCATCCGCTTTCCTCTCTTTCATTGCTAATAAGTGGCTTTACCACTTAATAGTTTCGTTTCTTGGTTAGTCAATGGATTTTGCAAATTGCAAAACCGTATTTAGTTGATCCACACGTGCAAGTCATAAGGGATCATCCATAGATCACGAAACACAAGTCAAAGAAAATGCATATTATGTGAAAATGTGAACAAGTAAAGGGCCCCCCAGGCTCTTTACGCTAGGGAGAAATAGTTCTACTGAGGGCAGGGTTCTCTTCTCACACTGGATGTCACACTGGCATTTGCGTTTATTATGTAATACATGAAGGGATGCTCCTAGCATGAGCATCAACAAATCAAACTATTCATTGTGCTTTGTTTTTGCAAATCTGCAATGTAGAAATGTACGAAGTACGATCATATTTTGTGACATTGAGACTTGAGACAGAGACCAAGATTATGCTTGATCTTGGTAGAAATAAACTAACTGGGATTGCAAATAATTGCAAAGTAAAATAACGTGTGAGGCAGAGTGAGACAGATTTTCAATGAATAATAATTGCACTAAAACCAAACTCTATAATCCATACAATAAAATAAAAATTAGTCATTAATCCAGTTATGAATGATATTATTATTGGGCTTGCCCAAAAGTAATAGATAGAACATTTCAAAATATATTTCGATAAAGGTCAAACCATACAAAACCTGGGGTTTAAAAAGCTGAACCAAGATCAATATTATGTATAGTAACTCTTAAAAAATCATATTAAAAATAAGAATTGCAAAAATACATAATACATCAATTTTTTTTTATTAGATGTAAACTGTATTTCCAAGGCCTGAAACAGATATTGCAGATGTAGATAAATAACGTTTGCAATCGTGATTTTGATTGCGACGCATACAACATGTTCATGGAATGTAAGATAAGATATAATATGCACTATAATAATATAACCAATTTGTAATTTTAAGGTTACAAATTGTTGGACGTTCTTCTGATTTTAGCACTTTCACAATAGGTTAAGTCGCATCCGAAATTCTATTCATACACTTTGGTAATTTATTTTTACAAGCCTATCTTCTCATTAATAGGAATAGTATTATTGTATGAGATACAAAATGTTTTTTTAATAAAATCATAAAGTTTTCAATATTTTTTGAAAAAGTCAAATAAATTAACGTTAATTATTGTTATTGGACGGTACAAGCGTCACTGCTTCCCTCCAACATTTCTGTATATAAATCAGTAACTATATTTCTAAGTTTTTCGACTGTCTTGCGCATCTCCCTGACCCGTTTCAGTCGCTCTAAAACCCATTCTTGATCTCCATCATTAACACTATTCCAATTATTCTGTATTGCCAGAATTTTTTCCTGATCGCCGTGACCACTGGAACTGGAGAAAAGAGAGGTCGACTTAGGAGACGCAAAGCCAGTGTCTTGGGTATCTGACAAACGAAAATTCAATTCAAAATGTTCAGCAATCCCTACAAGGGCATCTACTTCTGGTTCTTCCCCGTGAGCTATATTTTCTCCCAGCTGAATCAGTTTGTTAATATCGGTAACACATAAATCCATTTCTGCCACTAGTTGTATCATATTCCCCATTTCCTCTCCACGGCGTTTTAAAAAATTGTCCCTTCGTTCCAGTTCATAACGCAACTTCTCACATTCACCTTTTAGGTCATTCCGTTCTTGCTCGTCCAGTTTAGATTTCTTATGCAGTTGCTCTGCCTGCATTTGAGAACTTAATAGGTGTTGATTCAACAGAATCAAATCGGTGGACTTACTTTCAAGTTCCATACCAATTTCAGTTCTCTTAGATTCACCAGATGATAACTTATCCCTTAAGGAAGTAATCATTTTTCTACATCTTAGAATTTGAGCTTTTTGAACAGTGAGGAGTTCAGAGATAGCTTTCTTGTCGGCAAAGTCGTAATTGAGATTTTTATCCATGAACTCTTGCTGAGCTTCTTCTAGAGGTTCCAATTCCTTAATTCTAAAAGGTTAAAAGTACACATACAAAAATCTTATAAACAAACAGAATCCGTAATTGCCAATCAGTAAAGAGACGTACTATAAATTACAAAGTGGATAATATGATATACATATAATAATATTACCTTACTAAAAGTCCTTGATAATTTCTTTCTTTCTCAAGCAGTGATGTTTTATACTTACTTATGTCTCTCTTTAAAATATCTGCCTCGTTATTTAGTATTAGATTATCAGATTCTAACTGACTAATGATTTCTTTGGCTTCTTCTAATTCTTCTTGTGAAGGAAGAGTATTAATATATTGTTCCATATTTTGTATTTTCTTTTCTCCTTTGGTACACTTGATTTCTAATAACTTAATTGATAAATTGAGATTCGCAATTTCTTGATCACTACTATTAATCTGCTCAAGAAGTCCCGACTCATCTCTGTTTTTTGTTGAGATTAATATTTGTATTTCGTTGCAAAGATTTGCATTTTCTAATTCGGACGCAGCCAACAATCCTTCTAATTGACTGATTCTTTCTATTAGAGAATTTCTTTCAGTATATGTTATTGATGTTGGGTGCCCAGAATTTGCCCCCTGGGTGCAATTCAATGAATTCGAAACTACTAAATGCTCAAGCTGACTTATCCGATAACGCAGTTCGTGAAGTTCCGACGAGTTTTTTGGAGTATCCATCTAAAAATTGTAAAAATTAATAAACAATTCATAATTTTCATAATGCGCAAATTCTCAACTATTATCGATTATTTGTATTTGTTGACAAACGTAAAACTCACATTAAAGCAGTTATCCAGCAATAGACAATCGAGCTAGTTAACGATATTTTTCTAAGAGAACAGTACAGACAGTGAACTGTTTATATTATTTGGCATCTTTTTTGCGATTTCAGCTTTACATAAAGAATAATAATGTTGCTTATATTTTATAGCTCGACAGTTGACATTAACACTATAACACTTCTTCAGATATTCTCCAGTTGCTCAATGTATGTCCATCCATTTGTCAGCTAACCTTCAACCTTCGTCATGGGAGACGTCAAGACGTATGCATCTGCATGCATCGTACCGTATCCGTCGTCCGTAATCCGTGTGTGGTATCTAAAATGTCCCCAGTAAGAAAAGCGAGTTTATTATTCAAATAAATTTTTCTAATTTTTGTACAAGAAAAATAATAATGCTCTTCATTATAAATACTAGACGTCAGATCAGATTAATCCCAAAATATCATAGGAAAATAAATGGGAAACAAGTTGTAATGATTAGTTTACAGAATTATTTGCAAACGTAGTAATTTTTCAAAAATAGATAGTTACGTATTTACCTTCAATCAAAATCACAGCTGTGTGATTCAAGGCAATTATTTTTGAATTCACTAACGGTGAACGGAAACAAAAGTGTTAGAAATAAGAAACAGGGAATACACATTTTTACACTGCACTGCACAATTTATAAACAAACAGTTTCCCTCGTTCGCTACAGATTATAGCTTGCACAAAAAATCTCCCGCGATGCAAACAGCACATGAAAAACAAGGAATGACAAGGATGCACTCTACTCTACTGCCGTCGACTCTACTCTAGTATTCCAAAGCCTCACTTTTCACACAAAAATTAATGAAATATTATATTATAATTATTATATAAATTATAATTAATTTATGCACGGTAAATGAAATAAAATTCAGTAAATTCAGTATTATTAAATTTTTCTGTTAAAGAAGCATGTTTATTTCAAATACAGGAAATAAAATATTCCGTCAGAATTAATATCTTTACAATTATTCAGTAGGAGGAGCAGGTCCTCGTTGTCCACGTCCAAAGCCACCACGCTGCAAATAACATTTTTTGTAATTAAATTGTAGATCTTCGTTAATCTCAAGTTCAATACATTATGGTTACTTTGAAATTAAATCCAAACAAAATGATTGATTTTAGGATTTATTAAGAAACTTACGAATTCGACAGGTGCACCTCCAGCACCAGCCTCTGCTTTTTTATCTCCCTCGCCACCACGTCTGTAACTTGAACGGTCTTCACCAGTTTTACCTTCTCCTCTGGGTCCGGCAGCACGAGGACGAGCAGTTTCCGTTCTTTGTTGGCGATGAAGGGTTGCTGGTACAATCTAAATTATCACAAATTAATTAGTATTAGTAAACTTCGCAGCTAATGTTTACAGTTATTACCAATGGTGGCAAAAACTGGAAACGAATGTACAATGATACCCGTGGAAGTAAAATAAAGGCATAATACTGACTACGGTTTCAGCATAGAGCATAGCATCACCAAAATCAGCATAAATTGCAAATGGTAGATTTAATGTATTTATTATGTATTATTAGATCATTTATAAAATTCATACCTCGGCAGGCAGGTGCAAATACTCTCTCAGATATTGGATACCTTCATTTTTAAGATACCAGTAATAATGCCTCCAAGCGAACTGTTCCGACACGTAACCTCGAGATTTAAGAGACTGAAAAAAAAGAAATATAATATGATTTGTTAGCCCATAACCAAAAATGTCGTCATCTTGTTCTAAGCTTAAATACAAAAGAAGAATTCAAATATTAGAAGTGGTGAATTTAGTTGAGATTGGGTAGTACTATTACACGATAGAATAGACTATGCTGTAAACTTATTGCTGGTTTGCAGAAAAGTTTGAAGAGGTTCAAAATAGAGGAATAACTCTAGTTTTTAAATCAAATAATCATTTATTGTCAAAAACATACTCAGCCCTTACGAGTTGATCTACCGCAGAGGACGCAGAGATTCCAAGCTGATAATTATTACCAGAAAAATTCATTTATCAACATTAATAATTGATGATTCGTTAATCACACTTGTTACAAATTACAATCTTTTTCTAACTAGCACAGGGAACGGTGTGGCAAACTTATCAACCCATCAATAAACATTACAATACTTATACAGGAGTATACGGTTAAAATCAAATAAATACTGCAAAATTCAATAATTGAATCAATATTAATTGATTATTCCATTTAAATGGAATCTTAAATGGGGATGGACTTTTTCAGGATATTCAATATTGAGAAAAAATTCCCTTTTTTTCTCTCATTCATCTCAATCTTTTTGTGGTCAACTCTGAACTCGGTTTAAGATTGAAGTTTAAACGGACACACTAGCACTAGCAAACTAGCAATTAAAATATTGACTATAAAGTTTTGAAACAAAAAGATGAAAGAGGGGAAACAATTAATTATTTATGTTTAGCATTTTAAATGTTAATAATCTTGAATTTCAATGTCATTCAGCTGTCAGCATGCAGCATCAATCTTGTCACTTATCCTTGTTAATTGTTGACACACAATCAACTGAATCAACCATAAATTAAAAATTACAAACATAATATTGAACAACAAATTAACCAACACAGGTCAAAATATAATATAATATAATTATATGATAATCAATAATGTATATGATAATCAATAATGTATATGATAATCAATAATGTATATGATAATATAATATACATTATTATTTGCCAACCAGTGTACAAACCAAAATTAAAAATGAATTACAAATTATGAAGTTGAATGTTTGGTTCAATTTGAAAAGAACTTCACCCCTACCTGTAAGGCTTTGATAACGTGAAGATTAGGAATTCCGTCCAATTCTGGATGCTGTGGCGCGTGGAAATCTTTCTTGGCTACCATTACACCTTCATTGAACAACTGTTCGTAGATCTTCTTACGGTTAGCTTTGGGCATCAACATTTTGAATATTATTTTTCAGTACTTTTTCACCAAAAAACTTGAAAAACCGACTAATCACTCCAAAATTCAAGCAGCCTGACCGCACTCAAACCTCATTCTATCAATGTGGATATGAGAAAGTATGGCGTTTAATCAAATACTCCGCATGCGTACACAACCCGCCAAATTCAAACACTTTAGAACTACAAATTCAAACATACCATCTCGGCTTCTTCGCTTCTCTCAATAAATCTCTGATGTCTGAATAGTCTGAAATCAATCAAAAAGTTTAAAAAAGTGGTAGCCGATTGTGTTTGATTATTTTGTTGTTTTTGGTTTTTAACTGTTTCGAACTAATGTGAAATCTTAAAATATTTACCAAACTGAAATTGTCGTTGATGGTTCAAATGAATTGAGGTAAAATGAATTATTTTCATTTCATTATTGAATATATAAAATAAAAATTACTTTTGAACTTGACAAGCTAGGAATTTTTCAATGACTTACCATGATCCCGAACCTGATATGTCAGCTGTTGAGTTGTATCACTCCATATTCAAAAGTCAAAAAGACTTTTACAGTTCACAGACAGTGGGGTTATTTAATTGATATTTATTTTGTAAATGAATGACATTGGACACATTCAACATTGGTTTGTTTTCAGATATTTTAAATCCGTCATTCTAAGCATCATTTAACGACGAGTAGGTAGCCAGTATGCTGCCGGATCCAGTTAGTCCAGTGGTGTTCC
Source organism: Pogonognathellus longicornis (assembly GCA_034694085.1). Classification (NCBI taxonomy): domain Eukaryota; kingdom Metazoa; phylum Arthropoda; class Collembola; order Entomobryomorpha; family Tomoceridae; genus Pogonognathellus; species Pogonognathellus longicornis. The sequence goes on along the minus strand of JAQFYB010003144.1, from coordinate 10,006 downwards.
AGTCCATTGAGGCTGGCATCGTAGATGATTTGAAAAAGTTTACTTCCGAAGAACTGAGACCTTTCTTGCCAATTTTGGCACGGTCAAGTCTTATTCAGGCTGGAGATGCTCTGAGACGACCCACTGAGTTTAGACAAACCATTTTGGTTTCTCTGTCAGATATTGAACCTGTAAACTATTTAGTCGGGCTTCTTTCCGTCGATTTCCAAGTTCTGGAGGTGGATGTGAAAAAAGAACTTCAACTAAGGTTTTATAATATTAAACACAGTTACAGTTGTATTTTCCAAGTGCTTGTTTTGCTAACATTCATAATGAATCTCAAATTGAACTACGATTTGTACAATTTTTGTTCTTTGTATTTTAGACAAAAGTTAGGAAATCGCGAGCAGGATAGTGTACTTATTCAAAACCTTCCCCATGGACTTGCTCTGGAGTTTGAACGCTGTGATGCTACACGTCGTTTGAGATTGGTCGTGTCTGAGGTCTTGTTTGTTATATCACAGCTACAGGTGCATTTATAATTTTATTTCAACAATTATCTTACATAAAGATTAATATTACACTAAAACTTTTTCAATTGGTTCAATGTTTAATGAATGAATGTATATTAATATTACTATTCTGTACAGATCCACGAACCCAGAGTCGAATACTACATGAAACATTCGGATTTATTTGACAATTGGGTTTATCTGGAAGATGTTTGTGATACTATGTGCATAGCCATGGTAGAACTTCCAAATCTTCTCTCAATCTGCGATGTAAGCGTATTATTCAAAACATACAGTTACTAACTTAAGCCATTATATTCATAATTTTTAAATCTGTGAGATGGGACTGCGGGACACGTTTGTGGAGCGTTATTACTACACACGAGTTTAAACATTTTTATATTTTTATTTTGAACTGTAGATATGTGAAGCTATGCTGCACTTTAAGCATGGGCCATGGATAATATGTCGGATTGTAGCCAATATGCCTGACACTTTTTCTGAAGGCATGGAAAGAATAATTCCCTGTTTAATTAATGAGAGTAACTTGAGAAGAACAAAAAACTGATATATACTTTTTTGTTTATTAGTGTGTTTTCATCTTATATCAAATGGAGACAAATGTGAAGAAGAATCTGAAGGAGGTCAGATTCGTCTGGACGCACTAAAAATGCTCTGTAAAATGAATCCGAGACCAAGTTTACTGATTAGATCTCGCTGTGTAAGTATTTAGATATTTTCATTTGATCGTTGGATACAATAAATGGATCCATCGATCAGATTGTCAGACCATTCACTTATTTAAATAATTTTGTTTAATTGCAGGTTGAAATGTGCCGTATGCCTGCACTTACTATGTTTTTAAGTTTGGGTATGCAATTGATTATATTCCACATATTTATTACATTTACAGTTGGTCTTTGTATTCTTTACCATTATAAAGTGCAATTGAATTTCATTGAATTGCAATTGGATTATTATGATTTTTCAGAAGACGAAAATATGAAGACCAACTTAATACCATTTTTATCGGGAATACTGCTGGGTAACGATCAACAAGTCAGAAATTGGTTTTCTGTTTATGTTCGTAATGGACAGAAGGTAAAATTTCTGCAGGAGAACTACTCTTAGTTTTCTAATTTGTTTTATGTTTTGTAGCGTTTTACATTGTGTATAAGGGATTCTTTTGCTTCTTTGCTAGAGGTCATTTTTGACAAGATTTGATTTACTTATCTTAATCAGGTCGTTTCCAATGATAAATCCTTCAAATGTTATTGAAAATGTAAGAATGAAGATCGTGTTTCACTATTAATCAAAAGTTATTCGAATAATTCAACCATTCTAAACGGCCTGATAAAAATAAGTGAATATGAAAAGTTTGTCAGCTGTAAATGCTAATTTAGTATTAAGAACGACCTATTGAAGCACAAGAACCTCTTATGGTATCCACACCATAGGTTTGATTTTAATCTTTAATTTTATATTGTATATTAGATTTTATAATGCATTTTTCACTTTTTGTTTCAGAGAAAATTAGATTCTAGCAACTCCCTTGCTAAAATGAGAGGTGCTATTTTTTCTTTATTGGAAAGAATGTTACAGAGTGCACAAAATAAAGAATTGCAGGAAGCAGACGTGGTTCAAGCATCATCTCTCCTTCGACTTGCATGTGCCCTTAAAGGGATTGCCGGATTCAAGTAATTTTTTAAACATATCAAATCTTCATTAAAATGAGAAACATTTTGTGAGTAAAAATTGTTGTTTAGGTTTCACGATGAAGAAATAAGCTCAATGATCAGTTTGATAACCTTAAAAGCTCCAAATTCTGCTCCCGGTTGTCGTTTTGCGACTTTAGGATTATGTACTTTATTGGCGTGTCCTGCATTAATTGGAGTGACAGAATTAGAAAAAGCAGTAATAGAATGGATTAAATCATTGATCAAAGATAACAGTGCAATAAGGTTCGAATGTTGCTGATTTATTATTTGTATTGTAGCTGGGTACAAATGACGTAGTGTCAAGTAATTATTTATTTGTAATATTTCAGTTCGGCAGGAACCAATTCTTCTTTTGGGGAAATTCTTTTGTTAATGGCTATTCACTTTCATAGCAATCAACTTAATGCTATATCAGAGTTAGTGTGTACAACATTAGGAATGAAAATCGCAATACGAGTGAATACTATGGCCCGCATCAAACAAATATTTACACAGGATATTTTTACAGAGCAGGTAGATGATTTGTATTGTACTTTGGTTATTCAAGTATTATGGTTGTTATGTTTGGTGACACATAGAAGGTTATTAAAGCTTGTTAAATACTTTTTTTTTTACTTTTTTAAAATTCAGGTTGTCACAGCACATGCGGTTAAAGTTCCCGTTACACCGAATTTGTCAGCTGACCTTACTGGATTTTTGCCAGTTCATTGCATTTATCAACTTATCAAATCTAGAGCGTTTACAAAGCACAGAGTGCCAATTAAAGATTGGATCTATAGGTATTTCTGTTCCAGTGTTTCATAATATGATTTAAATGGGTGTCAATGTAATAAATCAATTGGTAAATATAACTTTATTATTCAAAATGTAGACAAATCCTCAGCACGAAAACTCCTATTCACCCTGTGCTTCCAGTTTTACTCGAGGTTTACACTCAGTCAATACTTATTCCTGGTACTGGACTTGTGGGTGGAAATAAAGTTGTTTTGGAACTTACAAACGAACCTTTAACGGACGAAGAAGTTCTTCAAGTTTATAAAAGTTTTCAGAGCAAAAATCTAGCTCCGCAGTTATTGGTACTTTATTACGTGTTGTTGTACGAAGATAATCGATTGGCAAACTACCGGAATCCAACTGCGACAGGGAAGAAACCAAAATCTTATTCTGGAAAATTGTTTTCCCAAATACCTATAAAGTTTTTACTTCAGGAAGCTCAGAAAAGTCAGCATCAATGTGGAGGTAAGTTTATTCTAACTAATTAATGTGCAGTCAAAAATGCACATTGATGAATATTATTACAATTTTATTTTAATAAAGCGAATTATTCTTACTATTTTAATCTGTAGGACTATTTCCATCTTTGTTAAAACTACTCACAACCCATTTCCCTCAGCTGTGTATTGTAAATGAATGGTTGGAAGATAGCACTACACTATCAGGTGAAGAAACTAGGGTTGTAAAGAGACATCCAAAGAACGATGTGGATATACCTCCTGGTACATTTAAAGCAGGTATTACTGTTAATTTTAAATTATTTTTTAAGAATACCAATATAATTGAGTCTGATGGTTAATGGCCGAAATAATTCATTTGAATTTTCAGCGTTTTCTGATTGTAATGAAAGACCATCTGACGCAATAAAAATTTTGGAAACCTGTAAGACCCTGTCTCCCCACAAACTGTGGTCGCATGCTAAGGAAATAGTTGATCAAATCAAAACGGTGGTGCAACCTTCTGTTCCTCGTAGAATTCAAGGTGATTTCATGATGGACCATGTAGTATTATTATTCGTGTTTGTGAGTATTAGACCTAGACCATTACTAAAATGATTAAATTGATATTTTTTGCTTATTGTGCACCTAGATTTGTTTCGTGACGTTTGGTACGAGCTTAATAATGTATTCCCGAGGCACTTGTGGGAAATGACCAGTAATGCCTTATTGCCCGACGGATCTTTGCATTTAAACGCTGATGAACTGACTATCGATCCATTACAAATTCTTCGTTGCGATTTAAAAGTATTCAGATGTGCACCTACTTTGAACATCCTGTTGCATATTTTGGCTGCGTCATTAGCAGCATCCAAATATTACTTGAATAAACACCTCCAGGTAACTAAATATACTATACTTTAATTATTAATTATATGTGCCAGATAAAACCTAGCTACAGCATTTAGGTGTGATCAAACTATTTTTCTTTATTGCAATTTGTAACTTATTTTTAAAGGAAAATCCGTCATTAGGAGCACCTAGTTTGTCAGTTCAGTCAGAAGGTGAAAGAGATGAATTGAGAATAGCACTTATTGCAGTTCAGGATAGTGCTGCAGTCCAAATTTTGCTAGAAGCTTGCTTACCTACTGAAAATGACCAGGTAAATTTCAGTGAAACCATTCTAAACATTTGAAAAATATCTAAAAATATCTGATCCACTCTGTTGTCTGTTCTAATACATATAGGAAGGAGTTGCAAGTGACTTATGTCTCAAGGAAATTCAGAGTCTTATTTGTTCGTTTCTTCATCAGATGTTTATAACAGATCCTACACTTGCAAAATTAGTTCATTTTCAAGTAATACTTAATACTTTAATTAAGTAAACTGTTTTAACAGTCATTGAAACTGTTTTACTTTATCGTTCATTTTTTGCAACAGGGTTATCCACTGGAACTGCTTCCCGTTACTGTTAGAGGTATTCCATCAATGCATATATGCGTCGATTTTATACCTGAACTACTTAGTCAACCCGAGATGGAAAAACAAGTAAAATAATACAATAATAATTCAATGCAGTTAAAAAAATATTTTCATCATTTTGGAAATGATTTGTGTTTTGTAGGTTTTTGCCATTCAGCTAATATCTCATCTATCTATGCAATATTCTCTTCCTAAGTCGTACCAAATAGCGAGAATGGCTATTCAAAATATGACTGCCATGATTTCAGGTAATCAGCAGGTTGCGTTTGCTTCATTAATATTTTTCAGTATTAAAAAGCTTAAATGTCTCAGTATATGATTGTTGTTTTGTAGGATGTGTTTCAGAAGATCGGGCTGAATTTTTTATTCCTGCACTTTCGGCTTTAGAGCGTGTATGTGTCGCATTTCCTCCTCTAGTTGACGAAGTTACAGCAATGCTCTTGCATTTGGGAAAAGTTTGTACAGCTCAAAACTCCATTGAAAGAAATCGAATGTGTAAAATTGTTAGAAATAAGCTCCTACTTCGCAGAGTTTATGAAACTTATGAAGCTATTCTTAAACATGTTTTAATGGACAGAAAGTTTTTCTAAACTATATTAGAATTACGTATATAGGAATTATTTTGTACTTACAATTAGTATTTTTCGTAAAAGTATAAGATATTATGTAACGGTTACACTAAACTAAAAGAGATAATATATGTAGAGTTGTTTTAATGATCGATTTTGTAAATAATTTTTATAGAAAATTGGTAAAATAAAATGCAAATTGTAATTTTATTTGCCAATAGTGAAAATTGCTTGTGTACATTTGATTTAGAAATTAGAATTTTAAAGTTGAAAATCAATTTCATAGGAACTTATACAATTAGGAACTGAGTTGAACATCCACTCCCGTTTCGAGAGTTACTCCACCGTATCTGAGGCTATAGAAAGAAAATAATTCATTAACATTGGCAATTAGTGCCTTAATTTTTATATTTAACTCAAATGAGATAATATTATATATTATAGATAAGAACGAATTGTGGACAATTCTCCTTGTATTGTTTGAAATATTAATAACTTTATAGAACTTACTTTTGAACTTGATGATTTGCGTCGATGACATTAAGTGAAATACTGTCCAAAACTACGGTTCTTCCTTGAAGGAGTCCTCGAGTGTAGCGTAGAACGATCGTAGGTTTTTGTGTGGGCGATGGGACAATATTGCTGGGGGCCTCAACCCAGTGGTTAAGCAATTGCCCTGCAGAAATTCTTCCGCTGTTGGGAAAAAGAATAAAATAATTGAATTCTAAAGCCTAGAAAGTTGGCTTATAGGCACAAAGTTTTAAGGACTTACTCGATAATGGTTGTGGTCGGAGTCTTGGTACCATTTGGATGTCTAAAAGCGATGGTGAGTGCTCCAGAGGTAGCTGATTGACTCAAACTAACTGGTGCGTCAACTCTCATGGTTTGAACTAAAATATGATTGTTTTTAATGTTAATATCTAGGATTTTTATGCAATATGAAATTATTGATGTGTATGTAGAATCATACGGCAGTAGTTGGAACTGGATCCATCTCCAGTGTGAAGGTAGTAATTTCCTCTGGCATTTCGGAAATTTCTGCTTCCATAACCTAAGGAGTGGCATTTGCCTTCTTCAGAGCAAGTTGAGTAACAGTTTCCTCTAATAATTTTCAAAATAAGTACATTTCAATTTATTACAATGAAAATTGTTAACACTCATGGTCATGTCGAACCATCAAGCAATCTTCTAATTACTTTTTTAAAAATCTGTATGAAAACTTACTTGTTGAATTCACTGTAGCTGGTGCACGTGTGAGCTACGAATGGACAGTCATTGAGAATGGAATCAGCAAAAAAGTCGGCTGCACGATAATGACTGCAAGCCCAAGGTTCAAGTGCACCTATGCCAAATAAAAAAATCGTCAATATTAGAAATGATAAGTAGACATTAAGCAAGCATGATTAAGCATCCATATCTCATGCACACTTTGCCTAAAAGCAATTTCCTGTCATACTTCACTTTGCATCATATAAATGGTCCCAAGTCACAGCCATAAGTAACTTGAAACTCTATATTTAAGTGGCTACATAGCGTTAATTCACCTTCAAAATCCCAAGTGATAAATGCAATGATTGAAACGATGACTGTTCCTAAGAGGTCTTTGCATCCTGGTTGTTGTTTTCCACCGTTGGGGAAGAAGTCGGCGTGTCCAATTGAGTCAGTCATTCCTAAGCCCATGTTCAAGTCTCCGTTAGCATTGGAATGGATAACATCCACATAAACAGCATCGCTATTGTCCAAACGAACCATCCTATCAGTGCCACCAAAATATGGCTCTGCAGGATCCAAAGCTGCAATAACAAAATAGTATTCCATAAGTTATTTCCAATTAGTATGAATTGTTTGTTAAAATGCTTATAATGTAAACTCGCATTTCATTACCAGCATTAATATCAGAAGTATTAACATAATATTATTATTTGCAAACATTCACATGAATGAATACGTCGTGTCTTGTTGACTTAACTTTACAATAATATTTGTTAAAATAATCGATTTGCATTTTGCATGCAAATATGTATTTACCTGTAATGTGAGGGATGCGGCTCATCAACCTGTCGCTTACATAAGCTGCAATTTGACCTCCCAAAGAATGTCCGATAACGTGAACATCATTGATGTTCATGTCACCTTTGCTTTCTAAATAACTGATCATCGCAGCTCCTTGAGCTCCAACCAAACGAGCATTTCCTATAGCTTGAAGATAAGGTGCCTTAGCACCAGGGGCCCAATCGACAGCCAGAACGTTGTAGTCACCCTAGGGAAGTCAAATATAAAATAGATAACCCTTAAGTTAACATCGTTTTAATTACATGTTAAATATGACCTTCAAAGTTGCAGTTGGTGTAATTTTCCCAACAGATCTCATTTAAATCATGCATGGGATGGGAGGAAGAATGGGTCGGTGAAAGTTGGCATAAAAAGTAACTGTGTAATAAAACGTTGTACTTACTTGCACCAGAAGATTATTTTTGGCATTAGCCATCCACCTTGACCTATGACTGTCTGTGAATCCATGAACAAGCATCACGGTCTTCCTGGTTGCTTTGAAATCGGAAAAGCGAAGGATTGCATCTTTGCCAGGCATCAATTCGTATCCTTCTGGATCACCGTTGCGAGTGAAAAGGAGGAAACGTGTCTGAACCTCATATGGAGGTTTTGGAAGGGAAGCTAAGGGTCTAAGAAGTGAAGTCCATGGAGTATCAGATGCAAAACAGCCGTAATTGTCATAACAAACCTGCAAAGATTTATAAACATTATCATTGAAATCAACTACATTTAATGATGGATATTCTGCAATGAATGAATTTTATAATAGCGTGTAAGACAAGTTGCATTATTGCTTTTCTTACCTCCCTTAGAGGGGCACCACCCTTCAGTCTAGCTGCCCATGCTATTTAAAATCAAAATCAAGGTATTTATCTTTATTTAGTTAATTAACGACAATTTCATTTACTGTGCTAGGCCCATTTCAATTTATTTGGGGCATCGTGACACAATAGTCTTTATACATTTTTATATAAAACAAAATCCTATTTAGATATTCGTGATTTGCAGTATGCCACAACCACAACTTTTACCAAAGATAAAGACTTAGAATAATCTGAATTAAGGGTACCTGAAACAAACAGGGCGCAGCAAATAATTGCTATTGAAGTTTTCATGTTGTATATCCTAAGTAAAATTCAAAATATATTGTTTTCTTTTGTATGTATACTTATATCGAAAAAGTGAAAAAGCCCACTGACTCCTACAACAATTTTTCGTATACTAACCAAAACTGTTGAGAAGGCTCTCTTTTTACCAAATCAGTTCCTCAGAGTTCCCCCTCCTCTTTCCTAACAAAATTATTTTCTATTTTAATTGGTAATCGTGTTTTGAGATAGTTGATAGTGAAGAGATATTCCTATTATCAACACGACCATTCCATTACTTAGTATATTAATAGTACCATGATTTTGATTATACAATCAAAACATAAGCCATTATTGATTGATTGTGTCTTTGTTACTCTCATCTCGTCAACAACATGTAGACTGATAAAGAATATAGGTATGAAATAATTATACATGGGCATAGGTAAAATTCAATATGGTATATAGATAGGATTAGAGCTAAATGCAAACATAATGAAACAATTTAGGCTCATGAACGGTGTGGAACGGCTTATAAGCTTATTGTGGGCTTTTAGTTTGTTAGTGTTACTTATAGAATGAGCTTTGTTATGCATTTATAAGTTTAATAACTATTTATGTAACTGTTCAATTGATTTTTGATGTACTGGGATTTTTTCGTTGGAAATGTAAGTATATAGCGATATTATTCAAGTTTGTTCAGAGAGCTTAAGTGAGTGCACAATTAATAATCAGTAAACGTTGATTTTTATTTTCGTATAATATTGAAATTGAAGGTTATTCTACTTAAGTCTCAACCCTCAACTTTCAGTGTGGCCAGTTTCATTTTTATGTTATTATGTAGGCGTAGGTATTTATTTTATGTATATCTACACCAAAAAACAACTGAGCTAATAATGTAATATACAAGAAGATACATCATGTATACTTGAACATACATTCGCGATAATGAGGTTCTAATCAAACAACTAAATCGCATTAAAACATTAATTCTTGGTTTTTTATGTTCCGTCCGATTTCCGTGTAGGATGAAAAGGCCATGCCTATTCTAGATTAAGCAAATTGATGCCATTTGTTGCATGCAATGAATTGTATTGAGTTTTAAGGTGCTATATTACCGAATTAGCTTTCATGATATTGAAAATCAGCAAATAAAGTATTGTGACTGCATTAGTAATTATTATTATAAAATGCATGTACTTACAGAGAGAGATACATTAACCAATCACGCCTACATAAAGTCTTTTCATGTGCATAATCACTGCACTCACTCATGGCATTCCATTTATATAGAGAAGGTGATTCATGTATTACTGTATAGTAATAAGCAGGAATCGGAAAAATATTTTCTTACATATTTGCACAGCGTTTGTGTACAGTTCCCAAACTTAGTATTTG
>JAQFYB010003143.1:0-20747 GCA_034694085.1 Pogonognathellus longicornis | reverse complement strand
GGTTTCGATTAGCACTTTGTGTGGTAGTGGTGTATGGGTAAAAATGCATTAGTATGGGTAGTATAAGTTATTTGATGTTATGTGTCATTTATGAGGGTAAGTTGAACTTTGAACGACCACACTAATCTATTCAGCTACCGTGGCCAATGTAATGCACGTATTAGGTTAGGTATTAAAAAGAATGGGAGGGTAATGTAGGTGTAGGTAGCACGGGGAAAGAATGAGAAAGAAAGTCGGGGTATAATAAATGTTTTGCATCATGGTCGTAGTATGATTAATAATAAGAAAAGTTTTCAGAGAGCGATAACCGCTAGCCATAAGGAAAAATCGATTACGTCGTACTCGACTCGTCTCGTGTCACTCTTTCAGTGGCAACACAAAATGATATTGAAATTCTGTACGACATGAACTACAGAAAGCTTTTTCCACTTCAGCTAAATATGTAGTCAGCAATTCGATGCGACGTCTGCCACATCCAGTTTTTTAAATGTGGGATTGCTCTTGCTTTAAAGTCTCCTCGCATTTCCATCCACCGCCGTATTATATCCAGTTTTGCAATGTTTATAAAATTCTCGTCTTTCCGGTAATGTTAAAGACATTCTTTTAGAAGATAAAAGATCTCCATATACGAACAACGCAACGGGGTCACATCAAATTCGTTTACTATTACATCACATATGGTTTCGCGTACTTTGAGAATGGTTCTGTCGAGTTGTAGTTTGTAGGATTGTACTAGAATACATTGAATACTCTCTCCAAGTAGCTGTAAACAACAAATGACTATTTCCAAAGAATATTTCCACGATTTTTTCATCTTTCATGAATTTATCTATACAACAAGCCGCACGTGTACATCAACTATCGCTCTATCTCTTTCTGTAAAAAATACCTTTGCTCGGTTGTGGTATGTATTCTTTGCAATTTCATTCTTTCCTTGTTTCCATCACAGTCTGTTCCAAATTCCATTCCATATCGCAAGAACCAAGTATTTTCCTGCATTCTTCAGAATAATCGAATTCACATTTGGAAGCCAAACAAGATGACTCTATTCACGTTACCGACGTAAATTAATTCCTTTTTATAGGGAAAAATGCGAAATACATCTCTTGATGTTCAATTCCTATTTCAAGGAACTCACAAATTGGAAATTAATGGACAATTTTCGTCATTAGATTTGCAAACTCTGTTTACTAACTGCTCATAGAAGTCCAAACATTTTTCTGTAGTACCTGAATAACTGATGAGTAGTATTAATAATACACTCAAGGCAAAATAAAATTTGGTTCTTAGGTGTCTCTTGTCCTGCTTTTGGTTAAAAAATTGTCCAGATCATTGGTAAAACGTTTTCAGTTTCGATTTGCAGAAATTTGGAAAGCTGGGCTAAATATTTTGGATGCACTATGTATGCAACAATGCTACTTAATTATGAATTAATCGTAGACAAATACATAACACAATCAAACGGTTTCTTCCAAACAATGGTAATTGGAATAAGAGCATACTATGTAGTATGCAATGATTTCTTTGTATCTACCTAGGTATATTAACTGTACTGTGTACACAATAGACATTGTTATAACTATACAATAGGCTGAATAGACTCATACACATAAGAAAGTGAAAGAAAATGAGAGTTATGAATAATAAGACAAACATTGTTTCTTTGAGTACTACTTACGTTAGTAAATTGTGAGTGCAATTTCATTAAAGCCGTTCCATAACTCAAACAATAAACAAAGAAAGATGCTGGTGCTGTGAAAGCTACAGTAAATAGTTTTGTCAGTTGAGCAGAAAAGAAAAATAATAACATGACTGTTGTGTCCAGTAATGAAATACAACCAGCTAGCCAGAGCCAGAACCACCCAGACAGTTATGTTATGCTACACTTCCACTACACAAACTACACATACCCTACCAATAATGAAATCATATGCCCATAACTTTGAGTGGAGGTAGTAACAGATCTAGAAAATAAAGTTCTGTGTGTGTAGTGCATTGTATAGCTCCCAACTACACTCTCCACATTCTCTATGTAAGTATACAACATCTGTATGTAGTAAAAAGCACAAAAGGAAAACGATATGAATTACTGACTGGTTTTGTCGAATTTTCATTATTCCCTTACTGGCTTTGTCAGACATGATTCATAGAAGTAATGGAAATGGGAAGCAGTGTCTTTAATCATCGGCTGAATCCATTAAGACGTACTAATGGCCTTTAAATTCCTTCTGTTGTACCAGTCTTTTGTTAGGCTGTAGAGAGCAGATGACGAGAAGCTGAAGAAAGCGAATTTTAAAGGCACAGGAATACGGAGAGAGCTTAACTGAGAAATGGCGAGTTTAAAAGCAAAGCCCGAGCTACCTAAAACGACTACATGTTGTTCCGCGTACACGTTTCCATGCTCCGTACTTACAACCTACTTTCTACTTTCTTTGCTTCAATGGCGCTTTCCACTACACCATCATCCTTTTCCAGTCAACTCACTTTAACTCATTTCCAGACTACAATGTAGGAAAATAATAGTTGTCTTCCCCAATAAATTGTACGTTGAATTGAGGGGGAAAATCCTGTAGAGTGGAATGGCTCGTTTGGCTTGCTTGGGGTCAGCAAATGAGAAGTCAAAGTCAAAGAGAGGCGAAGCAGGCGGAGAAACAGTGGAAAACATCATGTCACTGTAGTGTTTCTGACATTTGCTCTTGGCTCCGGAAAATAGAATGAGCAAAAAGAAACTGGAACTGGAACTCTCCGACTGGACTCCACAGTCCACGCTACCTACGGCCTACACGTCCCTTTTACTCCACACTCCAACTATACACTTCTCCTAGCTCTGCTCCAAATGAAAGATACCTTTATAGTTACTTGTTAGTTAAAGTTACTTGTGAGATATATGTGCTACTCTACTCCTGCATGAATACAACTGGGCGTGTGTACTTTCTCTCTGTGTAGTATTATCTTCATCTACTGATTTCTACTCCTACTTTTGGCCATACAGACCAAGGTTTACTATGGCTGAGGCGAGTAGTGGGAGTGAGATCATAGATACACAGCTAGGGAATATCAATACGTTACTAACGGACCTAAATGTAACTTTATGTTGTCCATGGCATGGCGAACGGAATAGAATTAGACAGAAGTGCAGTCAACTGAACTCAATGAAACGAACGGATTTCACTCAAATTTCGTTCTCAATCTCAACCCAAAATTCTCTCTAAAAAGGATACAAACCCCTAGGACAAAATTCGATTCAGTCTTATTTTTCGATATAAAGATACCTCCCTTGATTCATCCAGGGCGGCCTAATAGCTAAGTATGAAAATTTATTTGCAAATGGTAACTTAATTTTATGCTAAATTTTTAAGATTTGCAATTTGTCTGACATACATAATAGGTACACCTTTATAAGGTCTGTAGAACGGAGACAGAAATAAAAATCTGATGTGTTTGTTTGTGCTAGCTTTTAAGTTTAATGTATGTATATATCTGCTGCAGATCAAACTAATGTGAAGCCATATTAACTATAAATTAAAGTTAGTTGCCAATTTCAATATGGCTATTACACTAGTTTAAGTATGTGCTATACAATATACAATCAACATTTACATTTGAAGTCCGTTAAATGGAAAACAGATAATACTTGTGTGTAAGGCAGAGTTCTAATTTTATTAGGTTGTCCACTGTGGCTGTAAATAAAAGGCAATTTTGTTAAAATGTTATAAGTTGGTTTTCTATGAACTGCGGAGTAAACTTTAATTACTGTTTTTATGTGTGTTGGACACAACAGGGAGGGAACAAAAAAGGATAAGATAGAGGCGAGGTCATTTAAGGCTAAAACCGAATTGGCATTCCCTTGAAGCAATTTTTCCTTTCCATATTGCGTCCCACGGGATTCAGAGGATACTGTTCGACTGAATTTCGTTGGATTAGTTACTGAGAGAGTTGTGAAGAGAACATTGATGCCTTTGCTTGCATTTCTTAGCCCATCCAGTTCATATAGTTGATTAATGCTGAGTGCATGAGTGTCGTCTTCCAGAGGCTTCCTCTTTTCATCATTTCTCCGCTAGGCCTTTTGTGTGCGAGTGTAAGGTAGTTAAGCTTCCATTCACTCTCCCAATAAAACTCCTCTCCTCCTCTGCTATTTTATACACCGACCAACACTGACACATAGTTGGAACTTGGCTCTATTTCTTCTTGGTTGATAAACAAAAACTACAATCGAAAGCAGGCTTAATGTTAGTAAGACAGCGGCTGGCTGCACGATAGAAAAAAAGCTTATCTAAACAATTTTAGTTGGTAAAATTCTAACTGTATATAAGAGGAGTAATTTAAGTAGTAGGATGCGTTCACTTGTACCATACAACTTTTTCTTGGACATCTCCATCCGATTCATCTGGTTTACGAAGTCTGTTTGTGTACTTTCCTTTCCCTTCTGTACTTTGGGTGTTCCATGTCTGTGCGTGTGTGTTACATTACATTTTGTTGTCTTCTATGTCTATTTAGAAGATATACACAGCTAAACCTAGTTGTTTCCCCACTGCCATATTGACTGTAGTGGAAACAAGTAAAAAAGCCTAAAGAAAAGTTGTGATGAAGAGAAAAAACCCAATGCACTTTACTCAAAGAGAAATAAAGAAAGCACACAAGATCCATGGAATCCGTCCTTAATTGAAAGGAAACAAGTTTTTTCAATATCCTCAACTTTGCTAACAACATAAATGTCAACTCTGCCATTTTTCGTAGTTGAGGACAGACAGGCAAACTATTTCAACCTTAGTATAGTATATTAGGTCTTCCATGCACCCGGCAACACGGGCAATAAATAAATTACTAAAATCAGTTTAGCCTTCATACACAAAAATTCTTTTAGTAGGACACACACAGCACTTTTTGCTTTATCGCATCGACCTTTCATTCGTCTCACTCATTTTTACAGTTTGCAATGAAAAATTGAGGACTGTGGACTGGAAACAACGGTGTGGGCATTTAGATGAATGCATTTAAAGCTTTAAAATTAGCAATCCATGTGTTTTACGAGAGTCGTCATTGATTTTATCTCACAACTCCCAACGTACCCCTAATACTTTGCAAGGGTTACGACTTCATTTTATGGCAAATGTTGCATACTTTGTTGCTCATCGCAACTTTCTTGCAAGCTCTCTGGGGTATTATTGCCGTATATTACATGCATTAGTTGCTTTTATTATTCGTTCACGTAGACAATGTGAAGGGAGCTAAGTACGTAAGCGAGTAGCAATAGCTTCTGATGAGAAAACAGACGGTGGAAGAACAACCGAGGAAAATTGGCCTAGCTCTTGGGATAATCGTTCTTATATGTTCCACCAGCCATTATACGAGCAGTACACGCTACCAGTATCTAAACTACTTATCTCTCTCTAACGACACTCACACACACACATCGACCCGACCGACTGACACCTCCTACAAACACACGCCAAACTAAACCCACCATCGTCTCTCACTGGACAGACGAGGTGAAATAGTGTCGTAACATCATTTAAAACAAGAAACGACCCTGTATATTTTATAGCAAGGATCACGAGTGTTACACTGTTACATTCTGTGTGTAAGCATAAAAGGGTTCCAAACACTGACACCGAATTCTCTCAGGGTTCTCTACACAGTAATGTTTCTACCTGATATATTGTTGCGTATCTGGTTTGTTGGGAGGTGAAACAAAAGCTGGGAGCAGCATTTTCCACATCCGTTAATGTATTTTACTGCATCACATATGCATAGTTGTGTAGGTAAATGTAATATATGTGTATATACATTATCAACTAGTCCCACTATTATTGTCTGCGTACAGTGCAGTGTCCTGTGTGCACAGAGTACACATAAGGATTCTCCACAGACAAGATGCCTAAGATGAGATTCGTGTTGGCCAAGCCAACCTGCACTGAGATGAAAACGTTGAGACTGTAGATCCACTTTCTTGGCCATAAAAGTTGACATTTTATTGCCTACCCAATGTAAATCCACCACATTTTCACGAGATCCCATTCAAACCAACTCTATCACATAAGGATGCCTATAACATTCTCTGCAGAATTGTAGTCGCTGTAAATATTCCTTTTGGACTGTTGTAGTTTTTGTATTAGTGGCTTGTAGCACTACAGCAAGGAATTCCTTTATCCCACCTACCTCTCAGCCCATGTGAACAGTGCTGGTAGAATACTTAGACGAAGCTCAAGGAAGACTGGAGTGTGGGGAGAGCTGTGAGTGCTGTTGTAGGTTTACAATTGTAAAGCACATTTATAATATGCACACTCAACTCACCTCCATACGCAGGCATTACTCCTTGAGAAGAAGTAAGACAAGCCCTGTAGGAAATGCGAAAGCGAGAATGTCTAATACTTTGTTCACGAGGACAAGAACGCAATTCTTTTCTTGTGCGGCTTAAGGCGCATTGTAAGATTATGCTTTCACCATACACACAATACTTTTAGGACACAATGCCCAAGTACATATTCAAGATAACTGTAGGTAAGACATACAAGAGGGAACGCCAGGCTCTGCTATGCACAATGTACATATAGCCAGTAATATTACGACTCTATTCATCTCGCCAGTGGCCATGTCCTCTTCCGACAATTCAGTGACTGGAGTAGTAGGTTGTCTGGCTATGCTGACAATAACTTATCTTTACATGCCGTATTATTTCCTTGTTGTACTACATACAAAAGAAAAGCTTTACTATTTCTCTTTATGTTATATTCACAATGATACGATCTGGCTTTTTGCCTCGAAAAGTATCACACTCGTACTTACTGAGCTATTTTAAGTCCTTTTCGTCAAGTTCGCCCGACAGAAAACGAAAGTGGTTTGGTCTCTCTCTCTCTCCAGCTCTTTCTTTTCTCTCCCCATCTCCAATTCTTTCTTTACCGGCTGCCAGTCTCTCAAAGCTTTTATTCTTTTTGTATCTCATGCCGCTCTTAGCATTACAACAGCTCTTTATGACCATATCTTTCTCCTTATTTCCCATTTCCTTTTACTATTACTTCTCAGTTTCCGATTTGGGATAATGTAAGCAATGCAACATACGTGTACAACCAGTTCCTTTTCTATATTTACACTCACCATTACAACATGGTTTCAGATTGCACGGATTTTCCAACAAAAACCCAAACCGTGTTATTGCTATGATCAAAAATAAATTTCCCACTCCATATCAACTAATTAATTTGAATTCTATGCACATCCAAATGCAATAACTATTTAATTTACTGCTATGCATTTAGAGTTGCACGTGGGTAATGTAGTGGTGCTAGGAATGATTTAAAGATTTGTTTTCACAAAACCCGGTAATCCCAATCCCTAACGAAATCCATTGGTCGGGGTTTGACAGTGATGTTATGTTCATACGCTACTCTTGTATGATGCAATAAAATAAAATAGCATGCCACACAGTAACAGTTGTAGACTTTACAAGTTTACATACCACACACATACACAGCAGCAACAGAACACAACAACGTAACAAAGTCCAAGAGCAAAGTTCCCGTCGGAGAGTTTGGCTTAAAACGTTTTCCACAAAGGTTTCTGACAAGTCCTACTATATTCCATAACAATTCCCAAGGCGAGATGTTGGTTAGGGATTTTGGTACAGTTTTACCAATAGTAATTAACTGAGATATTATAGAATCCACGAGCATACCAAAACGATAAATGAAACTACGGTTGAAATTGGAACTGTGAACTGGGTTGGATGTTGGATGGAGGTTAGGCGAAGTTAGAATGAATCTCATATTCGTTTTGTATTGCGAATTCAAAGTATAACTTTTAAAGCATCTGAAATTCCACCTGACAAAGTTTCTATTGAAGGAAACCCAACCAACTATTCATTGAAATGAACGATTTTACATTCAGTTCCGACAAAAGATACAAAGACCCGACAGACAAACTGAAATCAGGAAGAATGAACTTGTCCATGCTACTGTTTCATGCAATTTCAATGGATTTCACTCGGATTCTGATCTTATCAACAATTTCCTATGTCGGTAGTATCTGTATAGTTATGCTTAATGCTCGCTATACTGCAGCGAGATAGCCAATTTGCTTTTCTATTCATTGAACAAAGGTGTATTCGTAGTTTGATGAAGCCAGAGAGGAACTCGAACTGTGTGTCGGTATCGCATCTGTAATGTGGAAAGGGAAGTTGTAAATTGAATTTGTATATTCAACATTGCTCTCTACTACTTGTAGTAGCAGTGTACTACTACTTTGAAAATCTCTTCCGAATTCTAAATTACATTAAATTAATGTGCGTGAGTCAACCGTGCAGCAACATTACCACATTCCTCAATTCTCTTTCATTTGTTCCCATTGTGTATAGCTGTATGCATTGCACATACATAATGTACATTATGTTTATACTCAGCACAAAGACACGCAATGCCACACGTCAGATGGAATAAGTGTGTAGCATTAAATAGAATTCACGGAAGAAGGGATAGAAAAGAGAAAAGCCTCCGGGAACTCGTATCCTGTTTGAACAGTTTTGTGTTGTGTGCATGAATAATGATTGTAAATTAATTTGTGAACCTTGCAGGAGGAGGTGGTGGGAGTACAATCACCAACGCTCAGGACCAATGTAACAAGACCGTTGGAACATACGACGAGGTGGCAAGTCCGCAAGTGACACCAGAGAATTATGGCAAGTCTTTGTTGTGTCACTATCGATTTCGTCCGTTCCGGCCAAACCTTCGGGATTGGGTCCTCCGAATACGATTCACAAAATTCAAAGTGGGTCGTCTTTTAAATGACTCCTACTGTGAGAATGGATATATTCAGGTAAGCCACATTCAATGATATTACGTACAAATAGTACATACTCCTCCTAGTCAATAATCATTCATTAGTTTATCCCTCTACTACCAATACTACCAATTCAAAAGCCACCCACCCCTATACGACTACTTTGCTATTCTTAATGTTTTACTCGATCTTCACTCACACAGATGATGAAATATTATGCCTCGTCTTTGTAAAATGTGAATACTTGAGCTATAGTTTGCATTCACAAGTTAGTTACAGGAGAAAGTTGAGGTTTAAGGTGGTACCGGGCACTAGAGAACTGCCATGTCGGTCTATGTAGTCCTTTAAACCTTACACACGATTGGAATAGGTCGCATAGAACTCATCCGTTATATTGACATGCTCCTCTTTCTGCATACTGCCTCTAAGAGAGTCTTGGACGGAGAGAAGATATCGTTAACTAATCTTAGTTGTAGGAGCATAGTACAGAAGTAGCTACTGCGGTTTCTTTGACTATGTAAGTAGGTAGTGGGTACCTACATAGTATCACTACTAGTGTTCCACGTAGGAATGGAGAGGTTTGCCACTCTCCTACATCTAAATATCGATCCGCAGTCCAGATAAGTTCAGCCAGCCTACACATCATTACAACTTTATGGTGATGGCTTTGCATATCCCTCAATACTAGAGCTGTACGATGTGAAATGGATATTATGGCCTAACGAACCGAAGCCGTACTCATAAAGTTTCATTTTTTCTTCCTCGATTTTATTTTATTTTCTCCATCGCATCGCATCGAAGAGTTTTTTTATTTTTCAGTCGTTCTCATCCTCGTCACTGAAGAACTGTGTTGTAACTTGCTCGTCGGTTGAATTACAATGTATTACCATTTCTCGAGAGTCCTCAATTGTGTATCTTCACTCACAAGTATCATTGTATGTGTTGTTCTCTCACATTTTCTAGCATTGTTTACCCTGCGTCAGGTTCAGCCTCACAGCGGTGGGTATAATTTTATTGCATTCTCCTAGACACTAGACACACTGCTATGCACTGAGATACTACTTACATTTATATCTACTAGCTACTAGGTATATGAAGTAGTGGTTGTGAATTTCTTTCTTTGCTCAGTCTATCGATCGAAATTCGTGTCATATAACTCTGTAATTATTCTCGTCTCCAGCTAATTCGCTTCCTTTCACTTACTCTTAACTTTTCTTTCTGTTTTCATTTACATACTTATTTCTCGCTTTCATTTCGTATTCTATTTGAGCTTTTGAAATTACGAGAGAAAGAAGAGTCTCGACAGGTGTATTTATGTTCCTCGTTCTCTTTTCCCTATACTCACAATACATCTTTCTGTGCGTGGCGAGATTCGGAGATAAGCACTAAGTTAAGACAACTTCTCTCTTTCCCCAACTCAAAGTCAGAGTCATTTTGCGTATAAAGTAATTTTCTGTTGAGACTCTCTCTCCGCTCCTTGGTGAACAGACATCCTACACACCGTTCCCACATCCTTTGCTTCGACTTACGTAGTTAGGTATGCAACTTAATGGGCTTTATTTCTGGGTGTTTGCTTCACCAGAGTTTATTGTCTTGTGTGCAATGTAATAAAGTGAGTATCTGTATCCACTTCTTTGGCAAAAGCCTTGTAGACTCTGTCTTTCACACTGTAGCTCTGTCTCGGTGTGCACCGTTCCTTGTCCTCTTCTCTCCTGTACTTACTCACTCTCGACATAATTAACATCATATAAATTTGCTCCTTGCGTTGCCCCATACCCTTTATTCCACTCTCTGCATCCTTTGAGCAAATTAAGTCCTTCGCTCATTAATATTGTGGTCCTCAAACAAAGTTTGTCTTCTGGGGGCGATTATTTCTCTGATATTCTAAGGAAATTCATTTAGCTTGGGTATCATGAATGACTGCTTTGCTTCTTTAACTTAAGGATTGGTGCCATACCTTGGTGTGTTGTTTTAGAAAAGCCAACAAAATGCTATTTACTAGAGTGGGCAGAACATTCAAAGTATTACAGTATTAGTACAAGTGCTACTAATGCTACCATCATCATTTCTGTAATGCTTTTTGCTCTTTGAACAGCATAAACTACACTTACACCACACCAACACCTCTATACCTATTACTTACTTACCTAAGTATGTACACCATACAAAGTTAGACGTGCATACGTTGCAGTATTTTGCATTTCTCCATATATTTCAAAAATGTTTACTCCGCCGTATTTTATGACTCACCTAAAAAACACACATGGACTTTTCTATTTAGTGTTAGTGCTTCATAGTTATATGTATTCTATTTAGTGTGACTCCTTGCACGTATATAGTGTACAAATATAGACATGTTATAATGGTTTACAAAGTTTGGCTGCTAATATATGAGTATAAAACGGTTTTCAGTTCGTGAACAAGAAAGGGACATAAATCTGAGAGAGAAGCTTGGCGGATGGAGTGAAAGACAAGGTTTTACTGTGTAAAAGTTTGAGGGGAGCACATAAGGCAAGCAGAAGACGTAGTTCGGCTCATAAATTTACACTAGAGATGAGAACCGTTTCTAGCGGAAAAGAAAGGTTACTTTTTCAAGTCCTACGAGAGATACTTTTGGGTTGTTTCAGTCCTTTGTACAATAGTAAAAGTTTTCCATGCTGTTAATCTTAGCTGCTTCTCCAATACAACAGTCCTCGAATAGTCCTTCAGGTTCCCAAATGTACACGGAATTCTTTAGACTGCTCAAGACGTTAGCAACACTTACGTCTGCCATTTGATGCATTGCAAATTTCAAGAATTTTTCAAGAACTCTCGCATTTAAACGGCCATAATGCTCATAGAATTTCTGTCCATGACTAAATCAGTAGCTGGCTACAGTGACCTTTCGTTCCAGTGAAAATTAAGCAATGACAGCTCACATAACAATCATAAAGAACACGAAAACTGCCGTCACCCCGTAAAAGTTGAATAGAAACTGCGAATTAACATTGGTCCCTTTATTTACGACTGGTTTCTTGCTTAATGTACAAAACTGTTTCACATGTTGGCATTCACGACACAGAAATTGAATGCTGTAAGTAATGCAATACGACTGTTTGATATACTGGAGGTTAACAGCGACTCTTTCTTTCTTCTCATTCCCTTTTCCCTTCTCATGAATTCTCCAGCATTCTTTTTATCCCTACCGTATCATAAACTTTCCCTCTTGGGGAAAGTACAAAACTTGCTACATTTTTAATAACATTTCTATGTAGACTACCTACTTGTACTTTTTTCATCTCTTCATCTTCGGTCGGTGTGCCATACACCATGAACTAGTATAATAATACTTCCACCTAAAAACCTCTCTCTCAACTTAACAAATTGAGAATTTCTATTTAGTTTCACGTACTTCTCTCTCATACATATACACAGCTCACTTTTACTCGCCCTAAGAGAAATTGAAGTCAGCTGGAGCAAATGCATAAGGACGTAGGTACAGAGCTTGTGATACTTACAACGTTACAACAGGAAAACTATATCATATTTTAGCATACTCATAAGGTAATGTAGCGTGTAGGTGTAATAGAGTACGTACTCACACTCATAACTATAAGTGCTCAGAATTCGCAGCCAAGAGGTGCAATATTATTCTGCATGTGAGAGAGAAAACTTTGCTTTGCTGTGGCAGCTCTTTCTATGTGTTTCCTACTACTTTGCTCAAGTCACCTAAATCTTAGCACTCCACTCCGCCACTTCTGTAGATTCCAGCAGACAACTGCACTTGTCTGGTCTCAACTTTCCTACACATTACAATCCCTGCGTTTATCTCAACTTACTTAGTGTGATAAGAAAGTTCGCAACCAAGTCTGTATATCACATTGTCTCCTCATTTCGCCAAAAATAATCCTCTCCACCACCTTCCTAATACTCCAAGGTAGCAGAGCAAGCAACTAAAATATTTGTGTACAAACAATGTTTCTCAAACACAAAACTCTATTGTTATTACATTATTACTTATACTACACTCCCTAAACAATATACTACTCGTACTGTTTCACATAGCGTTTGTGCCTTTAAAATATTAAGTGAAAATACCTGCCTTAGTTATAAATACATTCACCACGTTATACACTTACTTGCACAATACAAACACCAAGCTGTAAGCATTAATATTTTACACCGTAGTCACACGTTTAGCTGACATGAACTGAATTACATTGTACCATTAAGATTCTATTTTGAAACAACAATATTTTTTCTCTTTTTGTACGTGCTATTATCAATTTTTTGCGAGTAAAAATTAATTTTTAGCAAACAAATTATTTAGAAAAACGAATTATTTTTCTAATACAAATACTAATTATTGCAAACACCTTTACAAATAGATAATACACAAAATAATGTTGTATTTTAAATTGTTATATTCTATACTTGCACTCAAATCTGATAAACTTGTTTTTTTTGTTTAGTACACGGCAATGCGAAACTTTTGATACATCTAGGTATGAATACACTCACACGGCTCAATTACAGCAGTTTTGATGGGATTGTTCATGTTTTTAATTGAAATGAGAATAGAATAGAAATGATTACATATAAGGATCTAACAAGAAGCTGACAAAGTGGTTGAGAGATGAGATAGGGATGCTGGAGCTGGAAGAAGACCTCAGTGGAAGCAGACATCAGACAGCAGAGAAATACAAATGCTTTAATTCTGCTGATTGTGTATTTGTAAAGGATGTTGACTCACGTCACGTTGCGCTCGGAGCAATTTTCAATGTGTACACGTATCAAATAAATATAAGGACGACGAACACGAAGCAGACATATACTAATAGTGTGTATGTACATATATGTACATACTTGTGAGACTAGAAATAGAGTTTCTAGTTACTATGCGTAGGACGAAGAAAGTGGCAAGACACTGGGGGCAAGGAAAGGAAGAAGAATTGTGCTATGTATGTATTCTATAGTGGCTATGTAAAAATACATTGGAATCACGTAGTCGTAATGCTAGGATGTTGGATGCTGAATTGTAAGGTGTAGGTTTATTTATGTACAAAGTGAAGTGGGGATGGATGTGATGTGTGAAAGATAGTAGTGGTGATGTTTGTTCATTTTTTCCCCAAGATTCCATCTCTCCTCTCTCTCTCGCCCCACTTTCTTAGCAGACAGTAAGTAATAAGGTTATCACACTTACTTCCCCCATTCTCTCGTCATGTATGGTTTTACTATGACTCCTTTGCCCTCTTCTGTTTCTTCAAGCAAAGAAAAAGAAGGAGCTAGGTAAGTTATTTGGACTTTGTTCTGACAGGAAACTAAGGAGGAATAAGAGTGGGTGAGCTGTGCGTGAAAAGCCTTTTCTCTTCTTTTCTACACCAGGCTCCGTATTCAGAGAAAACAGTGGGAGACGATTCTTCGCTTTCCTTTTCTTTTCGTCCTTTTCTCTCCAACTCGGCATTGCCCTTCCTCCTTTCAGCCAAATCAACCGTAAATGCCTCTGCTTTTGATGGAAACAATGGAAAAATAGCTTGCCTACACAAATATTCATCTGAGCACACTTCACTAGCTAGAGCTACACATGAAAGGTGTACTTTTATTTTGTACTTCATTTTTCCCATCCTTCCAGGAAATGGATCAAATTAGCACTCAGAATGACATCAAATTTATTGAACATTATTACACAACTTTTACGTTTACGAACTTGAGAGAAAATTGCTCTTTAACAATGCCTTTGTGTGGAATAATGTAAGCAAATAGTCGAAACTTTCCCTAATGCATAATGATTAGAAAACAACGTGCGAAATGATAAGCTTCTTCCTACATAGGTATTATAATGAAGGATGAGACGTTCATAAAATGCTTTGTTCACTTAAGATCGTGGCGCAACTCTCCATTTAATTATAAGCGATCCCAGCAGCTAATAGTCCAGAAAGGTAATTTCGTGAGAAGAGACTGAATCTTTAAACTTTCTAGTTTCATGTGAAGGAAACAGAATTTATATTTTCATTAGCAGTTAGCAGGGCAAAAGTAAATATTTCCAAACACAATAATACACTCTACTAAATGTATGTATACTAAAGGTACACACGCATTATACGTGTATTGTATACCTAGCACAAGTAAAATAAATGATGAGAAACATTCTTAGGTATATAGAATATATTTTCTTGTACGATGAAATTGTGTTCGGTGCTTGTGCATTGTGCAGTAAATCCGAGTAAGTTGTTTCAAGTCACTTTCAAGTTGCACAAGTTGGACTATATTACATAGAACTAAGCTAACGAAATTGGAATATAAAGAAAAAGAGCCAGTCACGTCGGCAAACACAAATAAAGTTACAATACAGAATCTCGCCTTTAAAACAAGCCAGCCATAAGCTAACAAAGATTAGAGAGAAAGTTGACATAGGAAGATTGTTCCAGGAGGGAACACTTATATATAACATTGCCCGTTTGGAGTAAATAACTTTACTGTACACACAGCAATATCTTACACAAGCTTAATAAAACCAAGGCTCCAACTCAAGATTTCATCGGATATTTGATTTTCCACTAAAATTTTAATATCTATAATGCCATCCCGTAGCGTTCACTTTGCACTGCACTGCCTCTATTCTTCTTCTTGCTGTATTGTCAAATCAAGAATGACGAGTGAGTACTATGTAGGTACCTACACATAAAGACGAGATGAAAGATGTGCAATCCTTTATGGTATAAAATATTGTTACATCAGCAACGAAATTGGCTAATACAACATTGCTACTTTTCATAAAAGACACACACATATATATACAGCACTTCAGCTTGTTGGATTCATTTTCTATTAAGCAAACGAAGGAAGGTATAGATGGAATGATAGGTATACTAATAATATATCTACCTAGGGGTAGTTGGGATATTTGTCCGACTATGTACTACAAAGGAGAGACGATTCGCTAAGTGAGTTTTAGCTGTTGTGCTGAAATGGTGTACATTGAGCCAAGTCATGGCTTTATACTGTTTCGCGTCCTTCTGTTTGCTTTGGTTTAATACCACGGGGCACGTACTTTACTTACAATCACAGCAAAGCTCACTGTGGAATTTGAATACTGAACTGAATACAAATACAAATAAGAGGCTGGAAGGCAGCTACGAACAGAACATGGAGGTTGAATTCTTATGAAAGATGTCTACAGAAACAGAACACTATGGCCAACCTATTACCTCTTTTGATTTCCATCCTGTTTTGTTATTCACTCACCTACCCGTCGTCCATTTCAACGCCATGTCTTGTTTTCTCAATCAAGCCAGATCTGGTGATGTGGTTTTAGACGGGATGTAATTTGAATCCTCGTTCTATCCACCAGACGATGTTATTATGTTCGGAAGTTGTCACATTCTCAAAGAAAATGGCTGTATCTGATAACAATCAGTAAATACTTATGTTGAGTGTTTTGTTGACTGACTTACATTTCAATGAACAGGTCCCGCATGAATACACGCAGTCCTTTTACACATAATTGACAACACACTCGGCATTTTTCTGATCTTTGTACGATAAAGTTTCTCGTGGATGTAGTTTTCGTTCGAGGATTTTAACATTACTTTAGAAATTAAGTAGAGCGTAGAATCGTCCTATATACAAACACACACAAAGCCCTGTTTGTAGGGTTTTAAATTGAAAAAGATTTAAAGTGAATTCCTGCAAAGTTTCGTGTTGAGAAAGAGGAGAAAAGAATGCGATTACAATTTCAATTACATTATACACGCCAGAGCACCCACATACAAAATAGATCACTCATCCTTATAATGGAAAATAATGGAAAATGGAAAACGAATGTTTTGTAAAAGCTGCACTTGTTCACTTCACATACAGTACCTATGTACCTTTGTAAAAAAGGAGTTCATGAAACGACAGGTATCAAATCTGTGTGTGTAGGTCTATGTATCTATTCAACATCATGCCCTTTCCAGCAACTTACGTTAGGATCAGGAAGATGGAATTTCCAACGATAATCCGATAGACTGGAAGATTTCACTTGGGGAAGCATTAAGCATTGTGATGCAATTGATTGAGAGTGAATTTAAGCCTTCAAGGCTTTTACAGATTGTTAGTTCCATTTCTATTTGTAGGTATTTTGTCAATACAGTGTAAATGGGCATTACACTACTACTGCCAGCTTTGCTGTTCCTTGGTCACAGTCATACATAAAAGATATGCGCATGTAATACAGTATTCTCAACATTATTTATTATTTACAATACACCTGGATTGCATGAGATCAATGTGGGAGGACCTATTCTTGAAATTTTGTAAAGATAACCTACCTTAGGTGAGTATATTGTAGATTCTGGGATCTAAAATAAATTCGTTAAATTATGTTAAGCTGGGATTTTGGGATTATCATAATTTGTCCTTGCCAATTCTCTGCACAGCTGCATTATACCTTCGCTTAATCTGTACCTAAAGTGCTACTATCAATTAATGATGATTCAATGTTCAGTAGTATTTGTATTTTGATAAAACACGATAAGTATTAAACAATTGCTTATGCTAATATTTTATTTCCTTGATCTTCTGACCTGTTGAACCAATAATATGCAAATGCCAATTCTTGTTTTTATATACAGTCAATCTTGTACATAAACTTTGAAAAGTTTCTTAAGTTTGTAAGTTTCAAACTTGAGAAACTTTTAGATTTGTATTATACACTACGTAATGCCTAACGGATATAACTAATGAAAATTGTAAGCCAGGATTGGCACTCGCATGGATGAGGTTTTTTGCGACTTACAAAGCTATATACGGGTATCTGAAATGGAGATGCAATTAGGAAAGTTGTTTAGAGAACCTGTCGAGGAGAGCACTGTCTACTTTGCATTATTAATGTGTAGCGGTAGTTATTTCATCCCATAAAGAGACATTGATACGACTATCACAAGAAAACGAAATGCGCAAAGTGTGTCAATACTTTGAAGTTTAGGAAAACTTGGCTGGCATAAATAATGTATTTGTATGTACATATAGAAAGGAGGAAATGATATTGAAATATGTGCTTTATGTAGTAGTGAGTTGAGTTAGAGGCGACAATGGATTGAATGAAGCATGGCAAGAATACCAGCGGAACTTATCTCAGCGTCAGAAGGAATCTCTTGCCAAA
Organism: Pogonognathellus longicornis; assembly: GCA_034694085.1. Lineage (NCBI taxonomy): Eukaryota > Metazoa > Arthropoda > Collembola > Entomobryomorpha > Tomoceridae > Pogonognathellus > Pogonognathellus longicornis. Next base: position 2,851 of record JAQFYB010003143.1, on the reverse strand, counting down.
ATTATACACCCCACTTTTAAGTCCCCTACTGACAAGAATGATATTGCCTCTTTACTTCTTTCTCGCTCTCTCCACTTACTCTGCCATATTTTCATTACATTATACTCGCTCAACCAAGATTTAGATATACCCAATGCTTCACTGCCTTTTGCTCCCACCATCCTTTAGATCCTATGTGCTCCTCAATACACCCTATTCTCCATTCATCCAAACTGCCAGTTTACAAACCATTAAGCCACTACTAAACAAAAACATTAAGCTACTATTGTGCAATGAACTAATGTTAGATTATGATGCATTGAATGACATTTGAACAACATGCATGTTCCTATGTCAAAATTTTAATATTGTGGATATATTTTATAAACATATTTAACTCATCATCGTGTATAGCAACTATTGAAATACTAGTGTACAGATAAACATTGATTTTAACCCAAAACAAACATAAAACAGTTGCAGTTGTATCTTGTATGGAATAATAAGCTACAATATGTGTGGTGATTTAGTCATGTGTATAGGGAATATAATATACTGTATAAAGTTATAGTGTGATTCTGAAGAATACAATAACAACCGGGATCCAAATCCCTTGAGGAATGATGACATAGGAGCAATAGCCCTTGAATCAAGCCAGACTCTTTGACGCTTGGGTTTGGTTTTACGTACTCATAAACTTTGTTTCTTTAATATTACACAGAAGAACTACATAGATATTTTATACACATGCAAGTGTGTGCACTCGTTTTATTTTCTTTATTTTATTCCCGTTTAAAATCCAGTGTATTAAAAGAGTCGTTCGTTTGTACTAAAAGAATGGATTGTTCTGCAGTTGAGTGGCAGAGAATTCAAGTTAGTAAGCTCACTCTGTGCATCTTAGGAATTTAACAATGAATGTCTCTCATTCGTTTTCTTCTTAAGTAGGTCTTCTCTCCGAATTTCACTGGAAGTCATCCTCTTCTTTAAGTACCTATGCAAATACATTAGTTTTCCAGCTATGAAAATAGTGTGTAGTAACTCCTTCAGTATACCTAGTATGCTTCCACATTGAGTAAACGGATGACAGAAAATTAATTTAAAAAGGCTAAGAAATTCAAAGGCAACATTTACGATATTCATATACTATACACAGCATATAGCTGCTATCTTGACTTTAGACCGGATTATATAAAGTACCTAGCTACTCGCATTGTTATTGCATGCTGCAAATTACATGTAGATGCATAATAATATGGAATAGCATGTAGCATATAGTAGAGTAGAGAATAATACAATATTATTTTATTTCTTAACTTTTTATATAGTAAAAGAACATCTAAGCGAGTCCCAGTATATTATAAGGTTCGCTCTATGGGTTTTGGTACATGGCAATTTTGAAATGCTTTATTTATCTTATCAGAACACGCTTGCACGCTTCCGCCTATGACTCATGCATACATTACGTAACACGGTGAGTTAACTTCCTCTTTAATACGTAATACCTGTGAGAACCCATTTTTTAAGCTTCTGTGAGTATAATGGTTGAGACAGAGTGTGTGGGTAGGTAGTTTGCAGGTTGTTGTTTGTAGTTCGGTAGTAGTAGTAGAAGTGGAGGATGTAAATGTAAAAATACAAGCTAAATATGAATGTAGCATCCCCCAAGGAGAGATGTGATGGAGGTCGGTTGGTTTTCTGATTCTTTGGTATGTAGCACAATGAAATGATGGCGGTGCTCGTGGTTTTGGCCCATAGGCTCCTAGTATTTCTTCTCTTGAAGCAATTCTCTGCTGAGAATTGCGTTTTTGCTCCCTTCATCCAACAACATGTATAGTTGCGCTAAAAAAGCGTGTAGAAGTTGACTACGGGTTGTTGGACGGGTGTCGTGTGGATAGCTCGGAGCTGGTTGTAAGGGAATGAGAAGCTTACAAGCTTTCCTCGTTGTTCCACTCCGTCCTGGAAGTCAGTATTACTACAATATAGCATTTTACTCCGCAGACGACTTTTTCTCTGGAACTGGTGCTATAGCAGAGACTTGGCTTCGTTTGACTTTGCACAAGTTCCGTGTTGTGTTGCATCGTATTTCGGAGTAGGTTGGTTTGAGAGCACAGCCAGCTCTCCCTTCGGAGGTTGACAAGGAGATTATTGATGAGAGACCCAGGACACATTACTCACAAGTGACGTACTCACGTTACTCTGCGTAGTTAGCCACAGAGCCAAAGCTTTAGTTCGCAGTTCCAAAACTAGAACCAAGAAATTTACTCGATTGGAATAGCTGTTCTGTAATTCTAACGCATACATACAGCAACCAAGAGTTGGTTAAATGAAGCCAAAAGTGAAAATACGGTTGGCAGTTACAAACATTACACACCTAGCCAAAGACTCCCTTCGTGATGAACAAAAATACTTTTTCTCGCTTTCACCACATGCATTCATTTCCTCCGCGTCATTTTCGTTATCAAGCTGAGAAGATGCTATCTGAAACAAGTGAACTTTCCAGGGAAAACCTTCTTTTAAAAAATAAGCTGTCTTTGGAATTTTTTCCAGGTTCACACTTTTGGAAAGGCTGATGAAAAACCAAAGTGTGAACGAAGAAATATTACATTGAATGTGAGTTGCCCGTTGCATACAGTGTAAGAAACTGGGAAAGAAAGAGTGTGTCTGGAAGTCAAGCTTGCTTTGTGTGATAGAATGTAATGAAATGAAAATTTTATTTGGTTATATATGTTCATACATAGTACTATGTACCACATGGATACATGGATGGATGTTGGATTGCTGTTCACCCAAAGGCAGAAACTTATACATTATTGATGTCTCCTACTACTACAATACAGACATTTAACCGAAAAGTTTGCAAACATGTTACATAAAG
>JAQFYB010003142.1:0-20751 GCA_034694085.1 Pogonognathellus longicornis | reverse complement strand
TCAGGCACAGAGGTGAACAGGATGCTGTTGAGTAAGGAAATAGGGCAACAGCATGCTGTTGGATCTCGATGATGGGGTAATTATTTGATTTTGCAAATGCCAAATTTGTCTATTGATTATTTTGAAAGTTGGCTTAGGAATGTTATTATTCTTACTGTACAGTATTTGCATTTATTTTGGAAGGAAAACATAAAGATAGGTATTTACACAAAGAGTGAGAGATATTATATACAAGTTAAAGCTGAGTAGTTTTTAGTAAGCGATTGATGTAAAACAAAGGAAAAGCAAGGGGATTTATTCATGCATGATGCAGTAAGAATAACCCTTGACATTCAAGTAGACAGAGTGTGGATAGCCAAGTGCACAGAAAATCTGAAGCATTCCATTAAAATCTCCTTATCGTAAATGGAGCCAACTTTATCTTTTACACTGTGTACGTATGTAAACACAAATCAGTTATTATCATTGTAGCGGAATGAAATAAGTATGAAGGGCTGTGAGTTGAGATGAAAATAATAAGCGGAAGAAGAATGGGCGGGCATAAAAGTGAAATCCGAGTAGACTTTTGCATGTTGCTTATAAAAGTCAAAAAATATTCATGGCTCGAATAATTCTCTGGTGTCGGGAGAAAGTACAGAGCCATGCAATAAGATTCCAGTCATTTGTGGTGAGCTTGGCTAGACCGAGTCTGGAAAAACACGGGCGATACCCAAATTGCACTTTTCTCTAGCATCTAAGTAGCTGTGATATAATATACACACAAAACTACGCCTTAGTAAATCAAGGTTATCCGTGTAATGAATGTGTACAACATTGTAGAATTGTTAGCTCAACTAACTACATTGAACACAAACCACGCTTTTTAAAACCCCCAACCACTTCTGTGCTCACATCGTATCGTGGCAGCAATTTCGCAATGTTAATACTACTACTTGCTACTACTACTACGAGATACTACTGTACTTTTGCATGGAAACTCAATGCACAATGCAATAATACTAATATATTGTATGTATTATATGCATTATAAATCCCAAATACCATTATACTCAGTTAGAATCTGAAACAAAAAGGTTACAGACTTTGTGTAGCCTTAAACTTGGTTTTTTCTAGATTTTACTTTTCTTCCGGGTAAACTCAAGTTTTCACAGTCTTTGCCCGCAACTTTCATTTCTTTTCACTACTACGTCATAATTTACATTTTGCTGCAGTAGTTTGGGCAAGACTGCTACAGCAAAGTGCCAATGTCGTGCCAACCATATAGACTTTGTACATTACAATACTAGTTAAACAAGCTTCAGTCTTACTTAGTTGCATAATATACCACACTAAAGCACAATCTGCCATTATACACTGAGAGCAACACGAGGAAAGAGAAAATGACTTTCCCCCTCTTCATAATGTGAGCGTTGTAAACTACATGGGCAATCCTGAGCATTGCACGGCATATTTCAACCATGTAAAACTACAAATGTAAAAGCAAAAGCTGTACTACACTAAAATTCGACCTTGAGAGAAATTTAGTATAGTGGAATGGAAAGTACATTTAATTCCAATACTACACACTACAACTAGCTATGTTCAAACACAAACCTGCATTTACTCGACAAGGTCTTTTATACTACACGCGTGTAATAAAGTTAGTTAAATAGCAGTTACACTTTTGAGGTCTTCGACTGAGAATTTCGATGTCACGCGTAGAATTTTCTCAGTAGTGTTAATACACTGTGTTGTGTCTTGTAATTTAATGAGTGGCTTTGTATCAAACTACACAGAGTCAAACGTAAAAGTTTAATAATTGAGTTTACGGCCTGCAGACAGTTTTACATACTTTATTATGCAAGTCGGCATCTACAACGTGAAGTTGCATTAATAGTCATGTAACAATGTACAGTGAATTCAATGTATCGGGACTATGGGTCTGTATTTCTCTATGAATGTCTTCAAGTGTATATATATACAACACCATACTAATATGCTTGTTACGTAAGGTCCGTTTAGTACAAGATTGAAAGACGCTAATGCATTTTATCTGTGGCTAAGGCTAGGAAAGAAACAATACAACTTCATTACATCAACTTCACTTAAGTCTTAGTGAGACAAGCAAATGAAAAAGAAGGACACAGGAATACAGACGACTCGTTGCTGTCAATTAAAAGCAACTAGAGGATTCAATTTACGACAACATTAATTAATGATAAGATATGAACTCTTCTGCCTATTCGGTTTTCCTTTCCTCGTTCAAGTAATTAAGAGCATTAGTAGAACCATTAGGCCTTGCATTTTGTCATAGTACTCCTTTTCCTATTGGTATAATATAGACGTTTACTGACGAGGAATCCGATTAATGTAATATTTACTGCAATTATACGTGACACAAAAATATACTTCAATTACAATTAAACGATTCATGCTCCCAAAAAAGTTGATTGAGACAAAATAGAATTGAAAACATCTAGATTGAATATAAAACTGGTTTCAATACAAAAATGTGGAATACAGGACTTATTAGATGTTAAACATATGATCTCATTACGTCACATTAAAGAATATACTATGAAAAGTGAAGGAATGCTAAAATAAAAGAAAGATTCGTGTTTTGATAATATCCTGTAATTACAGATTTGCAATGTGAATTGTGAACCAATGGAAATACAAAATGAATTATACGATTGTTAATTGAATTTGATATGCCAATTGACAATAACCGGTACATTGCAGAAAAACTAATTGATATTAACAATAAAGGTTGTAAACATACTGTAAACGAAATAAGTGTATAGATGCAGTTACTATAATATATATTTTATAAATACTATGTGTCACAGTGGTAGTCACAGATATTTACAATATCTGCCACAATGTCAGCTTTGTGTATGAAAACGTGCATATCTATGTACATATATATATGGATTGTGTATGGCGATAAGTGTTTAGACTGTCAGTTCCACGAATTCGAATGTCAATTACTTACGCACGTACAATTTGAACGCATAGCTCAAAAAACATGACAGTTAACTACACTATGAATTCGTTACACAATCAGGACACAGGATGGGATAAACCATCGGTAAATATTTATTACCTTGTGGATATCATACTAACTACCCCTTTGTTTCGATGTGTACACGTACCTATGCATACTACAACTACACACATACATCCAGAGAGAGAGAGAGCGGGTTCGTTCATTTCAGAGTTTTTCTACACAACGCCATTCATTTTAATAATGTCAATGCATATGGCGAGCTTGAACATCCTTGAGCTGTTGTGCAACCTAAAAAGGTATAATAGCAGTATTTCTCTCAATTTACATGGATTTACGAACCAGGGTGTTCTAATCCAGACAACTCGCCGTACCAGTTACTGTGCTACATACAACAACAACAACTGAATACATATAGATAATAAATGCGTTAGGTCGCTTCGAAATACAACTCCCGTCTACCTATTTTCATATTCTTATGTAGTGCAAAATGTGCTTACGCGTTCTCCCGTCCTTAGCAACATTCTATATATACAACCATACTAAATATACACACACCGTAATGTATAATACAAGAATCACCAGCCTGGAACCAACAAAACTTCACCGTAACTTTGTCATAGTCATGAATAACTAAGCATGTACTCACTGAACATATGCGTTTCTTGCACAGCAACCCTCTCTGTTTTCCACTACAAAACACTATATACAAATACATCATCATAACATACTACAACCACAATTAATAACCGCCAACTTACTTATACTACCTCCAAAACTGCATGTGTGTTCCTCAACATCATAAAATGCATGTTTATATTATTCTTTTGCAACATTTCTCCCACAAACCACACCAATGTCTTTAAAAAACCTGTTATTGTGTTGAAACAAGACAAAATACCGACAATGATCTACAATGTCATTGTTTAAATAGTTGATACTTCCGATTTCTTTCTATACCTATTACAAATAAGTGTGAATTTCTTAGAAAATTGACCCTGTGTGATATTCAGGATTCGGCGTGAGGAGCGATCAAAGGTTTAGCTTTCCTGCTAGCCTTGCATAAAAAGGAACGCGTCATCAACAATAAGCTGTGTGTAGTAATAATGAAAGGATTGTTTGCAATTGAAAATTTCGCAGAATTTTAAGAAATACTTCCCACTGATTTAAATTTTCCATTTTATTTTTAGGAAATCGTAAATTTTCTGTTCTTTTCTATAGCAAAAAAAGCTAGGATTACACAAGGTAGCATTTTCTAAAAACCCACACATATAATGCAAAAATGGAGACACTATCAGTAATATATAAATTATTATAACCATTTAAATAATTGCAATTCTACCTTTTACTTAGCGTGTGGTGCGAATAGAATGGAGCGGTAATTTATAGATGAAGAAAACACTCGTACATGCATGTATATAAGTAGGTGTGTCGGTAGCATTAATACATGTATGGTTTGTTGTATGGAGGCTAAGAGTTTAAAGAAGATAGGCATCATGTCATAAGTGTTGGCGCTTAGACATTGAGACATGAATATAAATTTTGTAAGAGGTAGCTAGACTATGTGTGTTTGTAAATAGGAGATATATTTAAAAGATGAAGGGCACATTAGAAGTGCATGTAGTGTGTTAGAATGAAAGGGAGACAAGAGAGCAGGGAATGATGACATTATAATGCAACGTGGCTGAGAGTGTAACTAACTGAACAACGTGATATTCAAAAACGAGTAATCATAGCGAGTGAGCTACTGTGTACTTAAATGTATGATAGTATTTGTATGTATATGGGTCGTATCTCACTCAGCTGCGTGTATCTGAGCTTATAAAGACAATTTTTATGTGTCAGGCTGCAGTGAGCACAATGTATTTAGTAGAGTGTTGAAAATATTGAATTCGCGGCGTGTGAGTGGGTGAGTGAGTGATATATTCAGAGTGTTATCAGTGTGAAGGCATTATGGTGCTACATTATTATAATACTGATGTGAACATGAAGAGGACTAGGAAGAAAAAGCTCATCGACTGCAGCGTCAGACCACATTCCATTACTCTGCATCACCTTACATAAAATCGCATTACGTTTCATTGAATTGCATTATTGCTTTACATTACTCCGTATATTAGATAACATTAGAGTACGCAGAGGAACGTAAAAAACGCAACCCTCACATTTATGTTGCATTTAGTCAAAGAAGAAAGTCAATGTCGATTTTAGCTTTAACTCTCCATGAAAGAAAACTCCATGCACGAACAGAACCGAACGAAGCATTCAATGAATCAGAAAAGGTCGCACAGACTTTCCCTTTTCTAAAACACACAAAAAGAGGGGACTCGTCCTATGCAGTCGTCGTCGTCTCGTCCTCACTATACAGATATCCCTGGATTTGACTTTTTCCTTTTCCACTGCTAAACCTAAAAGGCTCTTTTTTGTTTTTATCAACTCTCTCAATAATATTATACTACGCACCTTAGTTTCTGCTTTTGAATTTAGTTTCTATGCCTCTTCCCTCAGCATAATAGTCTTAAGTGTAACTTTCTGTCCTCTCTTTTTTCTAGAGTTTTTCCCCTCATTCAAACACACACACTTTACAACTCCCTTTCTGCTCAATACTTCTATTTCTAGACTGAAAAACAGTCTGAGTGAACAGTGCATTGCTTTGACATTGACTAGTGGAAACGGAGGCGAGTCATTCGTGTACTTCAGACAGATGAATCTTGCCAAAGGCATTGTCTTAACTTTTCACTAAAAGTTATAAATAGAAGTGTATTATAGCTATACGCACATCCCGCGTATTTTTATGTGCGTACATTGGCCAAAAAGCCGGTGACAGCCTTTTCTCATAATTCAGTTCACAGTCGATTCGACTCAAGTCAGTCGTAGAAGAAAGGCATAAACATGAGTCGTGTATAGGCCGCTCTATCAAATCATGTAGGTTTATACTTAATATATAAAGAGATATGCATACCAGAAGGAGGAATGAATATATCAAACCTTCCTTTGCGTTGGCTCTATTTTTATTTTTCTGGGAAAGTTATGTAATACAGAGGAATTGCTTTACGCAACGGAACGCAATGTTCGAGTGATGCTTATGATTTATTACACCCCGGGCTAAGACCCTGTTACGCAATACAACAAGAAAGCAAGAGACAACGGAACTACGACTATGAAATTTTTTATTGAAAATTTTCCACGGCTATTTCAACTATTTCTACTGCAGTAGGATTATATTTATATGGCACTGTCAACTCAAGTTTTTATCATCACTGTTGAAAATAAACTCTGTTAATAATGTCATCCAACGTTTGTTGAGTACATAGTACACTCTCCCAAATATACACATGCATTAATATGCTTATCTTCTTCAATAAAAATCAATAAAAGAGTTTGCATTCCTCAAGCACAGAAATATATTATATACGTTTATATTATATTGAATTATCGTTACATATTTAGCCAGCAAGATATTGATGGAATGTTACAAACTATTCCAATTTTCGATTCCTTCCAGCAACTCTACTGGGAATACTTATTAGAGACGGCGAAATCCTCTATACTTTGCAACCAAACCGAAAGCTACAAAATTTGAAACCAAAACCGATACGAAACCGAAATAATATATAAATTTCTAAACGAACCGAAACCAACGGAAAAAACAAACGATACAAATATTGTCAATTTTAGCTTACTATTTCCTTAATAATAAAGTTTACGCAATAGCAATTGAACATTTATGCCAACACTACATTGCGAAGAAGAAGTTTTACAGAAACAAACTCTCACTGGTAGTAGAGAGTCAGTTCCAATAGCTATACAAAGGGTTTGTAAACGAATCAGCCCTAATTTTTGGAACCGAAACCGAACCGAAACCGAATTATACAAAAAATCAAGAACTAAAACCGATAAAACCGTTCGGTTTTGGTTCGGTTTTGACGTCTCTATTACTTACCCACAGTAATCACATTAGAATGGCTATAGTAAATTCTGGTTACTAATACTAAAATATATTGAAATAGTTCTATATTATATTTGCTATGAAGGTTAGATGTATACCTAGCATAAAAACTGAAAAAACCACGTCACTCAATGACATGACGCAAGGACGAAAATGAAAAAATATTGAACCAGTTGTTGTTATACATTATATGGGAGCAGATTGACATGAAGTATACCGCGATCCAAGGTAGTTATTAGGTTACTTAAAGGTTACTCTATCTGGGCTTAAATTTTCACGATTGGAGCCAATAAACCCTTTGTGCTTACTGGCTTCAATATCATTAAATCTTCTTGGGCGAGCATCTAAATAACAAATTGTCAAATTAAAAATATTTGGGAACTATACTGGACACTATTATAGTAATATAAATTTATTTGATTCCTACACTATTAACAGTAAATTCAGATTTAAAATAAGTCCCAACGGTGCATATAAGTAACAAATGATTTGTTCCCGTCCAATAAATTAAATATTCCTGAATCTTTTCGATAACACATTTCTATTAGAAATTTGCCAGAAATCGTATGTGTAGTTACGTTAAAACATGTACGAGGGAATCTGTGAAATCGGCATTATTATTACAAACAAGTAAACAAACATAAAATTGTTAGATTTGAACTAATATTCATTGTATTTAAATTTGTTTGGTTTGATGCACATCTGTATTTCACAATGAAACTTTCAACCCCTACCAAAACACATGATGTGCCTTATTGACTATAAAATAGCTATAAATCGTACATGTAAGCTTAGATGAGCGAATAAAAGATTTTTGAAAGGATGTAAACAGTAAATTGTTTTGATATATTACTGAAAGTAAGGAGAACCGAATAGCGTGTCAAATTCCTTCCCTTCATGTCTCTCTCTCTGTCTGTCTCTCTTGTTTTACATTAGACAATGTACACATTCATTTAATAGTCACTTGCCTTACTTTTCAGCATGGTGCATTACAAATAGTACAATATCAGAGTACATCATCTCCGTGACAACGACAATGAGTGAGCTCTTATGTGTTAGCGCCCTCACTTGATTTTCATTTTGAATTCACATTTATTTTGCATAGGTAATTCATTTCACCCACGCACAACACAAGGGAAGTACAAAAGTCATTTTCACTGTAAATGTCTCATTTCCTGTCAGATTGCACTCCTACATGATGGCTCTATTCTTTCAACGTGTGTGCATTCCTCTAATATTACATTCAAAATTCAGTGAGACATTTGCCATGTACAGATAATATTTATAATCATTCTAACTAAAGTATCTGGGATGGGAATAATAGATGCCAGAGTAATAGCACAAGTACGCAAAACTGTGCATATACACCTACACAATAATCCCACAGAACAAATAATGTGTCTTTAGTTACATGAAGCCACGTACTGCGTAGGTGATAAGTATTTTGGTATTAATACAAACGTCATAAAATGTCATCTTTTGATTAGAGACTAGGTATATAAGAGTAGTGTGAGTGTATTTATGTAGTTACATACCTAGTTGCACTTTATTGCTTGTCGACAGACGTATGTCTGTTTATTTCTTTGCAATGTGAGGAGAAAGTGCACATAAAACGGTGTTTAATGAATGTCTTCCTTTATGCAGTCACCAGAGCCACTAAAAGCATTCATTGTCATTCCTGCAATATGCTTTTAACTACCTGTCACTAAATCTATCGTTGGCTAATGACAAAACTTTTAAAAATAACAATATAAATAGGCTTTTCTCCTGAATTGAGATTTGATTGTACACAACATCCCACTCAAAATGGAGACGCCGTCGCGTACACCTTTCGCACGAATATTTTCAATCACATTTCAAGAATAAACTTTTATTGCACAGATACAGTGGCACTGCTAGCAAGCCACGTTAATATCATCACTTGTCACTGTCACAAAGACTCGAGAGACTTTTGCTTGACTAGGATTCACCATTTGGCATTCATTATTTTCAGATGGAATTTTCATGCACTTGACTAATTTGCCAATTTGAAAACCGTCATGTTTTCTGCGGATGTACCTATCTGTAGTTTTAATAGCTTTCCCTTGTACTTTTCAGACATGGCCTTGTCTTCTATAATATTTTTATATGTATGTTGTAAGCCAGAAACAGCGCCCTGTAATACCGTGTGGACCTTATAAAAGTTATGCCTACAATTAGGAATAAGAATAAGTGGGAGAGAGCATTATGAGAATAAAGTTGATTATGATAAGGTAACAGAATAGACATTATTGTAACCATTAGACCATTACGTCGATATTACTGTTCTCCAAATGAATTGAGTCACTAGCCAATTTCAAGTACGTATAATAATGAGAACGATAAATAATGAGAGTCTTGGGTAATATTAGTAAGTAGTTGTTTCACTATACACATTTCCCTTTGCTCACCACAGCGAGAAATACATTCGCCATCTCAGCGAAAGAAGACGTAGGCAATCTCATCTAAATCGCTCTTCTTTATTGACTCATCAATTACAATAAAACAAGATCCCAGCAATACATTATACACAAATCAAAACCGAAACAACTACAATGAGATTGTTAATTAGTTCTGCATAATTTTCATGCATTGCATAGAAATAGAATATATTATTACATAGCTAGTTGTACATATATGTATCACATTTTCTGCAAGAATATTCGATTTGATCTTAGGTAGAATGAAATACAAGGCATAAAATAAATATTATTGTTAATGGCTTAATATTGTAAAGTAATGAGAGATATAATAAATTGATCTAAGATATTATTATTATGTATCTGTTGTATTGAAATAACGTTAATCTCGTTGCCGGTATGGCCGGTATGGTATTTGAAATGAGGTTGGCATTAAATGGAGTACTACAGCTGGTAAAATCTTCATTTCTGGAGAAGAACAAGTTGAGACTGAGTCTTTTATTGATTAGCTAACAAGTAAATTATATGTGGCGGAGACTGTTCAGCCTAAAGTCGAAAATAGTTTTGTATGGATATCTGGAGGATTGGGAAGGAGGATTTGGAGTATTGGTATAGAAGTTCTCCCCGGAGTTTCTCACCATTCATCATGCGAGAAGAGTGGAATAAGAGAGGAGCTGGTGCTGGTGGTGCAGCATGGAGGAAAATGATAAAAAGGAGCGATTGGAGTCAAAGCCAGACAGGAGAGGTTAAGACTCGTTAGGTGAGGGAAACCAAAAATTGAGTGAGCACCAGTATCGCATATCTGAATGCTTACGCTTTCGCTCATTGCCTATTAGTTTGTAACTGTTTGTATCCAATTCGTGAGTATTTTATTACATTGGATTGGATTTTATCGTATTGTGTAGTATTGTAGTTAGTCGGGAGCCAAAGAGGCAACTCAACTATGACTACAAATCAATTTCCAGCTCAACGAACACAAAACATGTCAAGCATAAATTTAATCTTGCTTCGGGATTCTCCGTCCCAGCTTTGCCCTCATTTCATCAGATTTTTCTTCAACATGGCTTTTGCACTCTCACTTGTATACAAATACTTTTGCTTACATTATGATACGATACACCACGCATTGCTAAACGCTCTCTCCTATCCCATTTTTGGCTTTGAGCGAAGAAAAAACGAAGCAATTCATGATTTCATTCGACTCACTGAATTCTATCCACACACATAGCACAACACAACTTCAGACTGCAACTACACCACTCGTCCTTCTAGTCCTACCCCACCCATCCAGTTTAAAATCAGTTCAGATGAGTGCAAGCCAAGGAATTTGAGTCAAAGTCGAGAGAAAGGAGTGCGCACAGCAAAATAATTAATTTTGACAAGCACTACTATGTGAAAACATAATCATGAAACGTATAAAGAGATGTGTACCAACTTCATTTCCTTGCGTAATAACGTGGATTATTCCACAGTACCTCATGTAAACAAAGTGTAGAACATCCGCAGCTACTAACGCTCTCATTTCTATGTAGGCTCTCCTTCTAGCTCTCACTCCCAATATTACAGATAGCCGGATCTCCATACATAAACCGAATTTCGAGTAAATAAGTCTTCATCTACTTACACTCACATTGAGCATTATGTATACATGTCTTCCCTCAGACTCAACTCACTCCACATACATAGCTACTATATTCAGCTGCAGTGCCTGCTCAAGTTAAAGTGAAAAGAGCTTTAAGCAGCTTCTTGTGTGTGTTTCCACGTAACTGTAACCTGCTTGTAATTATTTCTTGCTTCAGTGTTACTCCGGTTTTATACACACACTAAACACGGTGCAGACCAAACTGCAATCGCTTCATGTACATTTACTTAGCTCTGACCACTTTCCCACAGCACCAGAACAAACAGAGAATGTAAATAAGGAGGGAAAATCAAAGAAAACTTTGAAGTCATTCAACAACATGTGTATAAGTGTACAGATCGCCGGATATAGGATTTAATGGTTGAAGTTAAGATTTTTTACTTTCCCCAAACTTTCACTTAACAGTTTCGCCATAGTAGATGAAGTAATATTTTCCTCGGAAAAGAACCCCACACGCTTTACTGTCTGTTAATGCACAGGTTAATGACTTTTTGAATAACCTCGTGTTCATATACCACAATATATACACTTTCTTTTCGTTTTATGCTATACACTCTGTCTTTATACAGTGTAATGTTCAACCCTTGAAAAATTTTATAGCTCAAATGTAGACATTGATATCCTTACTAGGTTTCCTGAGGTTATAACTCCTTGGAATTTTTTGCCGTGATATTTTTCTAGTCGTTCTCGCTTTTATGTTGAACTGAGTGCATAGATACGCTCCATACCTACATGTTCAATAGCTACTATATAGCAGTCGATGTGTAGCAACGACCTATTCAAAGACAACTGTACACAAAGATGGAAAGTCAAACTGCCAAAAAAAGTTGCGATGTGAGTTTTGCAGTAAGAAGGCGAAGGGAAAGAGAGGCATAGAGAAATATATCGGGCAAAGATATCACATAGAGATAGACACCTATACACTCATACACAAGTTACATACACATGAAGTAACAGCTCATTTATGTTCCACACAAAAGGTTACCTCTACTAAAAATATTTCTACTGTGCTGCAGTTTTCCAAAGTCTGGCCTGTCGAAAACCCACTGTGTGTATCACTTGGAACAGATCCTGTGAGTGTGTACATCATAGTGCTATTCATATTCTAGTGAACCTTTTGTCAGACTATACTATTATGGTTGTGTGTATGATTATGATTATATTTTTTTCAGAGAGCATACCTTGTATATCAGTGTAGGAGTGGTATTATATTATACGTCTAACTGATAGAGAAATCTATCTGCTTCCAGTAACAGTCTTTCTAGTTTCATTTTTCTTTTCTTCTTTGCAAACTTGTTTGTGAGGTTCAACTAAAGATACACAAAAAAGAAAAACATAAGATTAAATTTCATTGATCTTTGAGCAGAAACGATTTGACAGCCTTGTGTATAGTTACCAAAAAGAATTTCAGCCCACTGTTCAACCATATTGCATACTCAATAAAATATTATTTTACCATTTATTCCACGACATTCTCATTAAAATTATAACTTGCTTGTCGCAAATGAAAATCCCCTAACAAATCATTTTTATATTGTGGCCTTCCAAAAGCATTACATACTTGGATTTGCGTCACACCAATTAAAAAGTCATTTCCTAATAAAACCAACTGCCTAAGCTGTAATTTAAAATTATCAATACATACTTATTTTTCGTAGGTATATGAAATATAAAATGGAACAAGAAAACAGCTGGAAA
This sequence comes from Pogonognathellus longicornis, assembly GCA_034694085.1. NCBI lineage: Eukaryota > Metazoa > Arthropoda > Collembola > Entomobryomorpha > Tomoceridae > Pogonognathellus > Pogonognathellus longicornis. Next base: position 8,038 of record JAQFYB010003142.1, on the reverse strand, counting down.
ATATTATAATTATGTACCTATGTGCGCATTTACAATTACGCTTAGGAGATTAGCAAATAAGTACCTACCTACTTGTTTTGCAATCACTTTGTCGAGACAGTTTTCCTCATAAAGCCCATTGATGAGCACTGGAGGCCAAAAGTAGGAAAACCCTAAAGTTGTTAGCAAAGGCTTTATTAATTTGTTTGGACTGTTTAATTACAGTGGAGACCCAAGAGCTAATTCAGGCAAATTAGAGTTGCCTTTCATTAAAATCCCATATAGGTAAGAGGTGCAGAACTGGAAGAGCGACTCAGTTCCTACTGAAGAGAAATTTCAATTTTCTTATACACTGCATGGTAGTTAGTAAAAAAGCCCACCTGAATATTGCACTTGTGTCTCTGTCCTTTGCTAAGAAGTTGCTATACATCATGAATTACTATAATAAATCTTATATAAAGCGTCACGTTACATTACACAGGGAATAGTGTGACTTGGTTATGTGTGTATGACTATATAGCTCGACCTACAACCTGCCTAGATGGTTGATGCGGAGCAGGAGCTTAATTTCATATCCGGAGTGCTTGCTTTGAACGTAGTACACGCTTATCTACTTATTTTAGTTAGTTAGCAAGAGTAAAGGCAAGGGCTACTCAAGAAAGTCGTTGACGTTTTTAAAAGGAATACTTTCATTTCTTCTTTCATTCCTCTTTGAGTGAGTTGAGTCGACTTGAATCACCAAAGGAAGCCAAGGATTCTTAACTCATCTTCAAATTCTACTCTCCCATATAAGCAATGAGCCCCAATGTAAGTATTTATAAGATCGTCGCTGATAGGAAGAAAAGGGAGAAAGTTAAGCGAACACATTCCACGAATTCACTTTAGCAACTACAGTGGTAGTCTCAGTCCTGGCCAGATTTCTGAATCTCCTCCTCCATGAAATCCTACACCGAGAGCACAGCCCGGCCTCACTAATGTAGACTTTCCCGTCAAAACCTTTGTATTTTAAGCAGACTACCAAAGTAAATGACATTCTTTCTCCTTTGAGCCCTCATGTGTGCATACAGGGTGTCTGCCGCATACTATCGCTCATTCTTATTATTTAATCTAATTAAGAATCTCCAAAAGATGCTCCACAATTGCAGTTAGGTACAATACAATCTTTCATTACGACAGAGTGCCTTCAAATTTTTTTTTGTAAATTGTATTAAAGTTGTCAAATATTTTTTGTCACTGTAAAAACGTAACAGACTATACACGTGGAGACAGAGTAATATTATAACAGCACATTTTGATAGTTCAAGATGACAATTTCGCAAAACTTAATAATAAATGGATGTATATTTAGTGGGGAAAATTTGATGGTCACCCTGTATTAATGCTTGGTTCGTTAAAATAGTAAAATACTACATAATATATATTCACAATGCTTCACTATTATTACTTTAGCTTAATTTGAGACTTTTCATTTATCTTTCATTCTTTCCCGTCTCATATCATTCAACTAGAATAGCAAAGTGTCTATTTTCTTCCTATCTGGTTATATGTGGCTCTGGTTCCTTTTACTTTATAGTCATTAAGGGAAATCAAATCACGTCTAATCAGCATTATTTGTGATAATAGCCATTGATTTTCACTCAAAAACTGAGTCAGCTAAAGAAAGAAAAGTGTTTTCAGGATGCATGTAGATTGTCTTTTTGATCTTAATTTAATTTGCCTTTTGTCATCGGTTTTTTGCCGCTGTCTTTGTTCCCCATTCTTTTCGGTCATTGTCTTCTTTGGGTGTGAAGATCCTTCAGATATTTTTAATAACTAGTCAGCCAATGAGTAAAACTCGTATGCTAAAAGCAGCACGCGCATTTCCCTTTGTGAATGTAGAACCATCATCCTTGTAAATCAGTTCAAATTACAATGCCACTATTAATATATAATTTAATACGCTCGTTAATAATAACAGAGAGAAAGAGACGCATCTCGATTGGTACAAATGAGAGATGCACGTGTATCGCACACCAAAAGACTTCTATTACAACACAAACAGCCCTCTCCTCCATAAATCCTATCATTTATTATAACTCATTTAGCATTGCATGCTTAATAGCACATTAGCAGTAGGTACATATTCTATTTGCATACTATTCTTATACATACCCTAACAAACAAATCACTTAAATCATATCAGTATAAACAATGTCTACCTATTTATAATAGTCCAAGCAATATCTAGCAAAATTTCATTGTTTGTATAGTACGCAATTCTAAATAGTGTAATTTGTACTAATTGTTAACAGCAGGTACTTACAACAGTAAAACATCACATATTGGCTACAAATGGCAGTTAGATGCAATCTGAATCCACCATAAGATTGGTGCAAATTATGAACAGACAGAATAACAGAATAACAGATTCATTACAATGCTAATTTAATTAAATTACTTTCATCGTGTCTGACTTGAGTAGGCTTACAACCTGAATCCCCAAATTATTCCTTTACTACACAGAACTACTAATACAGAAAGTGGAAAGAGCGTAAAGTCATTTCCTGACATTGTAACACTTTGCATTCAAATTTCGACTGCGGAAACTGAAGATACAGTATATTTATGATTATAAATGCACATATGTGTTCAAAGTGGCTCTGTCTATATAGATGAGTAGCACTCAATAATACATAATACTGGACTTTGTGGCTTCAATCAAATACAACAAATGTCATACAAGGCATTTACTTTTATGAAGCATGTTTCCTTTGATATTTTCAATCGGGCAGAGCATCATCGTAATACTACTACTTACGAATATAATGCGAACACACAGCGTTACAACTCATCGAATTTGTAAGGGACGATTACCTTCTCGGAAGAAACATTGTATTTACCAGTATATTGCAGCATTTTCCGGATTCGTAATAACGGGTACTCAACACCGATGAATAGTAGGTACTGGTACTAGCAATAGCAGTGAGCCAACCGGATTTATTATTCGCTATCTCTAAGCCCTACACACAACAACAAAATTCCTAAGAGAGTATTACCTGTTCTGAGGCTATAGAAATCTCAACTGGGTATCTGTATATCCCTACACGACAAAACACGCCTTACATGTATTTGTGAAGGGCTGTGCAATATTATTAGCAAGTGTTGATAGAAAGGAGAGATTCTTTATACGACTCTCTCTCTCTCTCTGACTCTCTTCCATTGCTTGCGTCTTTACTTTTATACACCAGGTTTTCACTTGAGCAGATGTGTAGGACTAAATAGTGTAGCAGTATAGAAGCAATTAAATTCAGCTGGTTTGTTGAATGATGCTGATGGGGTGAGGTTCCCCTTCCCGTCATTTCGTAAAGCTATTAGTAGCTTCTACTGGCATAGCACTACAACAAGAGTCTTTCGTAAGACTCTTATTTCACTATAACTAATGAATGACTATTTGTTTGCTACCGTTTCCACTATTTCCAACAACTTTCTCATTTTGTCTTGTTTCATTTCATTTTCCGCCAATGCTGGTTTTGTTTCTGGTGGTGTATATGTGTGTGTGCCTGTGTGTGTGAGAGAGAGAGAGAGCACTAACCATGTTGTAAACTGTCGAAAACTGTTTAGAGACAATGGTGGAGTCTGATTGCTCTTTTGCTACTGTATATAGGTATATGTATTTGGACGCACAGATAGTGTATTGAATGATGCTTTAATAGAAGATAGTGTCTAAGCATTTAATTAGGCGTGTTCTTCCATTTAGACCTATTTACTGCTACAAATTACAGATCTGAGCCACATTAGTAAAACAATACACATGTAGTAGTAAGGATGCGGCCTAGTCTAAATGTAAGTAGTTGAAGAGATGTTGAGCCGCTGTGTGTCTATGTGAGTGTGTCGGTGTGTGTGTTTCTGTGTGTCCACTGTAGCGGTCTGTTCTCTTGTGCAGTCATTTCCGTAATTGTTTAGTCAATGGCTGTGCGTATCTGCACGAAAGTGCGTTCAGATCTCGTGCATATAATAGAATATCTATAAAACATTAGTGAAATTACTACAAGTCATCTGGGCTACTCGTGTTGATTCTAATTTGTGTATATGTGAAATGTAATTGGTGTGGATACTCTGCTCACCACGACTAGTGTAAATATTTGCATAGAATAGGCACACACATAGCTCTACTACTAGCAATAGTAGGTACATAGTGTAAGGTAGCACGAACGACCCAAAAGGATTCTGCTCAGAATTCGTGAATTCATCATGAGTGTCATTAAAACTTCACTGTGAAACAAGTGCGTTTCTCTTGCACAATCCACACGTTTCGTAATAGTTTCCTTTGACTCGGAATCGACACAAAGTTTCATTTTCCTTTTCGAGATGGTAAATTGTAAAAACGGCGTGTGTGCATGTGTTTGTGTTTGTGTGGTGTCCACTTTTTTATTTCTTTTGTTTTCTCGTTACTTGACTCCTGGGTGGAGGGGAGAATGAACGTGAGCTTTGAGGTGAGAATTGTAAAGAGTTTCCCAACTTAACTGACGGATTTATTTGGTCATGTGGGTTTTTGCTTTGCTTTGCACTGCTTTGCTTTATACTTACCTATTTGGCTACTCCTGGAATTTCTTGAGGCACAGACGGACAGAGAACTTCTCGACTGCTGTGAAATGTGTGCAGCATGAACACATACATATTGTACATACTACGTACAGAGAGAGAGAAAAAAAGAGAGAAGCTATAGAGCTACATGTACATACTATACATACACACATACACACACATGCCTTTACTTAGATTTCAGCTGAGTTTAGTTAAGTTTCACGTGCATGCAGCTTCTTTACTTGACTATGGGTCGACATTGTGAATCTTTTCAAGATTTTTCTCTAAAAGCGACCCAAAGGTTTCACTTAAGGCTTAAGGTTAGCTTACTCAAGTACGTTTTAGAGAATAAAGGTACACTTGGCTTATAACTACTAGCTACACTCTGATAGTGACTTGACTTGACTGCACGCTTTGCTCACGTCTGTTTGGGTGTGTGGTAATAATATAACTGAACTGACAGGAATAGTTCTCTCCCACTCACTCGTACAACTTAAGTTATGTTACATCACCTGACTTGATTTTACTACTCTTTTCTTTGCTCTCTCGTCTTCTGCAACTTCAGCACTGCTCTCCACACTCTTCCATTCTATCTCCACTCAAAGTCCCCAAAGAGTCAACTCAAAGTCTCAAAGTCAAGTGAAGAAAGCTCAAGGCGAAGAAACTCTTCCGAGTTCCGTTCACAACGCTCCTTCTGGATTTTACACATTAGAATCAATGCCTTACGGCTCTCTTTACTTTCCAGATATTCCCTCTTTACTTCACATCGTGCTCAAGAGCTTCTTCTTAAGCTCTTGACACCTGGAGTCCAGTCTTTCCAACAACTACAGCCACTGGACTCCCCCTTAAACGACTCAACTCACTCCACACTCACACCAGCACTTTCACATCACAACGCATTCTTACCCGTCTTCCCCAATTCCCGTGTTAATCCCATTGTCATGCCACTTAGCACAACAACCCATCTCATTCCGATACACATCCAAATTCTATTTCACAATACTTTCACTTTTCCTACACATGCAAATTCTAAATGTTTTGTGTGCCTTCCACTCACACTCGCTTATTTACACCAAAATGAAACATTTTTTAATCCTATAAACCTTTAAGAGAGAAGGGCAAGGACATTTACTTATACAGTCTCAAAGTTATGATGTCTGGCTGCCTGATTATAAATTTCAGACTTTGTTGACTCAGCCCTAACGAAAACAAGCGACACTTATATTTTTACTGTATAAAAACATCGTCCTATAACAAAGTAACAAAATATGCTACAATATCACAAATAATAGCGTCTCCTTTCAACTCCAACGGTACACACTGATTGCCTCCTACTGCCAACATAACAATCAATCACAAAAGTCATTTATTGGTCCCACAAAATAAAATACCGGTTACTGAATAAGCACATTCTTAATACAGATATTTACTGTACTACAGCATATTCAATTTTAAAAACAATAAAACAATATAATATATTTCAATGCTTAGGTATGTAAGTATTGGAATGTAGGTGTATGTATGTATACTGTCCCCATCACCAGTTAAATAAACCATTGCATCGTAAATCGGATATATTTACCGTTTTAAAATACCGTTTTATATTATTACATTTACAAATTTTTATTTTTTAAAAAAAATATTAATACATATATATATTTCGTCATATATTTCATTAAGTAATATTTTGAACACGTCATGTAATTCTCCTAAAATATATTGTTTAAATTTTGAGGTTGAGGTTAGGTTGTATGACCGATTCAACCTAATTTTAATTTTCTTTTCAAATTTAGCCTGTTATTGGACCCATAGAGTGAACTTGCCAAGTTTGAATAAAATGAAAGTTAATTGTGTTGTAAATGCTTGTTGGAATAGACATGACAAATAGGTATATAGACAAAAATCACTTTTATAAAACATACTACGACGTTTAATAATAAACGTGTTCCAACTCCAAACGCACATTATGTTCACAGACGATACAAACATTTTTTTGTATTTTTGGTAGGCTGAGAGCATGTCAGGATAAAAATGGAGGACTGTGGCCCGCGTGACGACGTCCCCTATGTGTGTGTGTACGGAAAGCAATTTAAACAATTCAATAAGAATCTTCTGGACTCATGACACTGACTAAAGAATTCACTTTTGCTTATCTTAATTACAATTTATGATAAAATTATTTGTGCGACCTTTAAAACCGGGAAAAAGAAAGTCAACCTGCCCTTTAAGATGTATAGAGAAGAAGAAAGGAAAAAGTTTTTTCACTGCAGTTTCGACCTTAGAAGGCAAACATTGGGCAATTTAAGGCGAACAGATTATGAGTCGAGAGTTATTAAAAAAGAAAGAATTTCCTTTACTGAGCTAGCTGCTGTGTGCTAAAACTACCACAATGTTATAACAACGTACTATAGACTACTCAGTCAAGTGAATAAGACGCAGACTGAAAACATATAGCACTTATTACAGTTTTGAACATATCCAACAATAAGTCAGTGCCTGGCTAACTAGAGTCCCCACCCACTGTATATGTACATGCTCTATGTGTAGTTGATAGTATCAGAGTATAAATATACGAGCGAACTTGGAGAACAGTGTGTGTATAGTGCAGGAGTCTAATATCCGTAGTGTGTAACAGCAAGGGAGAAATCCAAAGTTCTGACAAAGAATTCTTTTGTGCACGAAGAAGCCAAAAGGGAGTCTGGCCCGCATAAGAACATAAGCATTTCCACTGTAGAACTTAACTGAAAACTTTATTTATTTGCTATGGCAAAATACCTTGGACTAAGTAAAGTAGGGAGTCGTGGTGGAAAATAGACGTAAGAGAAATCTGACAAAGTATGGAGTTGTGAGAGGGAAAGGATATTATATCACATCTCGTCCCGCTTCTTCGTCTGCCTACACCATCACCACTATATAGCCAATACATTGCCACTAAACTTATCCAGTTACCTCTGTCGTCCAGTCTCTTTCTGTTCACTGGAAGGCCAGGTGTCTAACTTTCGTCTAGTTTACTACCCTGTCCAAGCCTTTTAACCCAGATAGCTGGGATACAGGCCGCGGCAGACATTCACACATACGAACCTTAACATACCTAGTTCACCCTTAACACTATCTCTAGCTATGTATAATGTATGTAGCTACATTGTATGGAGTTTCACTTTAGTAATGCATTCCCCTAACCCAATGTATCTTTCCAACCATAACTACAATTACACGGAGAAACTAGTTGTGCAAGGTATGGAACTGCAGACGGAAATCTGCAATATTTTTAAGAGGATGAGAACTTGTCCAACTTTGTCTTTTATGTTGGATACTTACTACCTTTACATACTTTCCCAGGCCTTGCATACTTCTTCCCAGTTAGACTTAGACTTCCCCTCATTGTAGCTTCGCAAAAAATGCTTCCTACACACACAGACCTATATATAAATGTGTGCAGGCCGGCAGTTAAAGAAAACACAGGATCAACCTGGATGTTACGCTAAACTTACTTTTA
>JAQFYB010003141.1:0-20752 GCA_034694085.1 Pogonognathellus longicornis | reverse complement strand
AATAGACATTATTGCGGTCAAAATAGACATTATTGCGGTCAAAATAGACATTATTGCGGTCAAAATAGACATTATTGTGGTCACTGTTTATATCATTGTCAACTTTTTAAACTTTGTTATTTTAAAGGTGGATCTACTACCGCAAGCTCTAATCTAATTACAGGATCTACGGGGTCTACAACAAGACCTGCAGCTGCCTCCACAACGAGAGCACCCAATGCAGGTGGAGTGGGAACCGGAGTACCAAATACGGGAATGAATACAAGCGGGTCTACATCCGGAGCTGTTACTGAGACTACAAGTGAAAAGGGGTGCAAGAAAAAACATAAGTCCAAGAAAAACCGGAGCAGAAGACAGTCTGAAACAGCTACCTCAATGAGTAGTGAGACAAAGAAGAAATTAAAAAAGACTCATTCTTCGAACTCTAATGGGACACTCACTATGAATCTTATGGTCATGAACAGCACGAATTCCCCTGCCGAGGTTCATAGGCATACTAGAAGTCTTCATTAAAATCATTATTAAGGCTAAAAAATAACTTGTTATAATACTGTAGAAATATGTAGGTTGCAATTCAATAAATTCAAATTCATTTTCCCTAAATTGTAATTGTAAGCAGGCACTTTAAAAAAAATTCGTACAGTGGAAATAAAAGCCTAGTCTGCAAATTCTATGTCTTATTAAAATTGTATGTCAACTGTATTTCTTAGCTTGGTTGGAGTTTATTGTATTTTATTGGATGATTTAGTGTGAATAGTTCAAATATTAATAAAGTCAGGACTTGGGTCAGGATCAAAGGTATAGTGTCAGGACTGTACTATACCTTTGATTTAATAAAGAACAAATTGCTGATTAAATTCGCTATGGGGCAAATGATTAAAACTACTTATAGAAACGCATAATATATTATTCTTTAAATATATTACTATTACAATCAACCTATTTATTTAATCACGGTAATTGTAAAGCAGCTAAATTATAAATTATTTATTTCAATTTGTAGGTAATCTGACTAATAATTATTCAGATGCATGACTCAACAATTTCTAGATAGTAGATACTACTATAATATCATATCATCCTATAAAAAAATCAACTCCTAATATTTAGTTTCAAAAATAAAATTGCAAGTAGAAATATTTTAAACCAGTATGTCTCAATTTTGGAACCTATTTTACAGTCTGTGACAGTACCTTACTTTGTTTGTACAGCTACACCTCATTAATTAAAAAATGTATATAATATAACTTCCGTACATACATTGGCGGAGCTAGGGTTATTTTTAAAGTAATGAAAATAAATAATATGTTACCAATGAAATGAGGGAGGGAGAATATTTGTGCCAAGAGTCTTCTATTCCCTTGTATTGTACTATTTATTTGTAAGTGTATTTGTGTATACGGTTCTTCTTGCACATAAACTACACATAATTACAATAGCATTGCATTTCATTGTCTTCCGCAACTTCATCATTCTCCATGAAGGGAAAGCAATGCAAATCACAAGCATAATTGAAATTATCTTTCAGTGTATGCAGATTGTAATTAAATCTACATTATTATAGAAATAATAAAATAATTACCAAATAAGTACAGCATTATACTAATGTGCATTAATTGCATTAAATAACATGAGAATATGACAGTCAACAGTCAATTCTTATCTAAACTTTCAATGTTTTAATTGTTTGTGCAGATAAAGATATTAGGACTGATATGTGTTGTATTATAAACTATTTGTATTTATCAACTGCTTATACCTATACCTATGCTGGTATTTTTGTAAACTTTATATTTACAGTTAAATATATGATACTATACAAAGGTACAACTATAAATGTTGTTATGCATTACCTGAATTGGACTTTATTTAAATTAATGTGCTTTGCACAGGTTTAGTTTGGGTGTTAATAATAATGAGTGCGATAAAATACTCTCACGTTTTATTTTAGACTCGAAAAATTCATACAGGTGAATTTCATATTATGTTTGATTTGATTTGATTTAGGTTTGACAATTATAACTAAAGCAAAATAAACTTTATTTGTATTTTTTTAAGTTGTTGACATAAGTAGAATTCAAAATGACAAATAAATCTTTTCAAAAACTAAATATTTCAAGTCAAGTAAAATATTGTACAGCCAAAATTGTTATAATAATATTATTGTTTAACGCAAAATGGAATGATTGCTTAATATCAGCAGCAGAAGTTAAAGCAGTAAAAAATGAACGTACTTTGGAGCTCGTACAAATAGTAAGTACCGTTTTTAATAAGCCCGATTATTTTTTTAATACTATATAAATACAAATTGTTTTGAATATTTCTTCATAAACATTTTTTATTGCTGGTGCAGATAATTCGTCACGGTGCAAGAAATCCTGACAAAACGTATCCAACTGATCCATACAATAATGAATCCTATTGGCCTGGAGGGTGGCATCAATTAACTCCGGTTGGTTGAATTCAATAAATTACTTATTGTTACAAATACAGTGGCGTATCAAGGATTTTGAAATGGGTGGGGCCCAGTTTAAATTATCTTAAGATGATCAAATATTTGAGAATTGTATGCGACATTAGACATAAATATGATTATTTAGTGTATGTTCAAAAAATCTGGGTGGGTCCTGGGCTTTGTGCCTAAATACGCCACTGGTTGCAAGTCTTAGTTCATTTTTTACTTTGTTTTTTGATTTCTTCGAAACTGTTGTAGCTAGGTATCGAACAAGAGTACGATGTGGGACGTTACTTAAGGGGGAGGTACAAAAATTTCACAAGTGAAGAATACATACCAAAAGAAATTTACGTTCTCAGTTCAGATGTTGACCGAACAATACAGAGTGCGAACGCTCTTCTTGCTGGATTTTATCCCCCGAATGAATCTATAAAGAAATCCAATGTTGATGAAATAAAATGGAAGTCAATTCCCATTCATACAATTCCTAATGAACATGATAATGTAGTGGAATTTTTAAATAACTATTTCTTGCAGTAATTCTAAAGTTGCATGAATTTTGAAATTATGAGTAAAACTATAACCTAGATGTTTTTCAGATCATCCGTCAAGAAGCCCCATGTCCAAGATATAAACAACTTACAGATGAATTCAAAGCGACTTCCCCAATCTTGAAAAAATTTCGAGAAGAAAATAAAGAACTTTTCCAATACTTTAGTCTTCACACGGGGCTTAATATTACAAGTCCTGCAGATTTTGTCAACTTTTATGATACTTTAGTAATTGAAGTAAGAAATATTTCACGATATATTATATAAAATATTTAATATTTACAATTATTTATTGATTATTCAATTAATAATTTTGCTAATATTCTGTTTATTAGAACTATTTAAATTATACTCTTCCTGAATGGGCAAAACCTGTTGTCAATACGGGGAATTCAACATTTCTTGGAAATTTCTATTTCCAAATGCTAACTTATACTCCTGAAATGAAGCTACTTAGAACAGGACCTTTGTTGGCAAAATTAAAACAAAATATCAAAGACAGAATTGCAGGTGCTAGTTCAAAAAAGATGCACATCTTCTCAGGACATGATCATACAATTACAACAGTGATGGATTCACTTGGAGTATTCAATAAGGTTCGACCCCCATTTGCTTCAGCTTTAATCTTGGAACTTCATAAATTACAGGAGGAAAATATTTATCAAATAAAGGTATTCATTATGTGAAGTTTGTGAAGTATAATTATACACTCTTACATCAACACCTTGTATACACGTATTACTAAAGCCATTGAGTTTCCGATTTTTTGCTTCATTTTTCAATCCCCGTAAAACATTAATCATGGTATTTGTAAAAATGTTTTTTTGTGTGCTACATAATATAGATATATTATAGAAATGATACCAGCCGTAAGCCCTATTTAATAAAGTTGCCAAATTGTGACTATCTTGAATATTGTGACTATACTCAATTTTCGGAGATTTTGAAAAAATACATCCCGGATGATTGGCAAAATCAATGTCAACTAAAATATGAAGAAATGTTTATGGGCTACGGAGGTAATTTTTATAATTGATTTGTTTTATTTAATGTTAAAGTAAATACTAGAAATCATAATACAAAATTGGTTTCTAAACTATAGGATGGCTGGTGTTGCTTGCCCTCCTAGTCATACTCACCCTTTTTACGGGATTTTTATTTTCGAGAAGTTTCTGCAACTTTTTTAGTTTACGCTCTTGTGGATACAACACGATATGATAATATTAAGTATTTAAACAAAAAATCTCTACTTGTTTTTAGCCTTGGATTCAATTAATTTTTAATAAACAGCCTGTCGCAAAGAATACAAATATTGTCAAAAACAGCTAATACAATTCATTACTTAAACGAAAAACAAACTCTAATAATTATTAATGTATCTGTTAAATAGCAATTTAAACTATTTAGCCTTAAGTGGCAATAATAATGGAAATAATTGAGGTAAATTCGATTGATAGTGTTACATAATGTAATTAAATTGAGGAATAACACTGGAAGAAGAAAAATTTTAAAATTGTGATTTATTCTCGTCTCCTCCCAAGTTTGATGATTCCTTCTGAAGCAGCAGATGATCCATCGTCATTTTTGTAATTCTTCAAGACAGCATTTCTACCTAGAAGGCAACTGCGATAAGCAATATTCCTGGAACACATTGAAATGTAGTCGACGCATTTTTCCTGCATTATAATATGTGTAACAAAATTAGATACCGACCTTAACTCTATATGACAGTTTAATATTTATTCCATTTAAAAGTAAATATTTAAAAGGTGACCAATTTACGACAGTTTAGAATTTTTTAACAGCCTCAGTAATAAAATCTGTCAAATTAACCTCACAACCATGTGTGTAGCCAAGGGGGTGCACAGGGTACACGTGCACCCCAATAATTAATTATTAGCGTCATAAAAATGCAATAAATCAGACAAATCGAGCTGCGCGCGAATATCATGCATTTACTTTGGTTTTAACTTAAAGTATTTCTATGTGTGATTATAAATATACATTTGTACTTCATATTTAAATGGCTTTCCCAAGATATGGATTTCGGTATAGAATTTTCCTGTGCACCCCCAGGTAATAATCCTGGCTACGCGCCTGCGTCACAACACCTTGTTAAGAATTTTATACCTGACAAACTCATTTAAATCGGTAAGGAAAGTCAGGAACCATTTTCGAACATTTTATTAATTTGTAAAAAAAATACTGGAAATTGCCACAAAATTTCGAAATTTTTACCCACGCCTTTTTGGATAAAATTGTGTGGGCTTGTCATGCATGAAATTCTTAACAAATTAATTATTATACTGATTCCCCAAATTAATTATTTTGGAGAGCTAAATAAGGAAACAACCCGGGCCTCTAATACTACCCAGGGGGTAGACGCACACTTTTAAAAAGCAACCCCCGGGTAGCTTTAGAAGAAATACGGAAACCATTGCTTAATAAACATCTTTCTACATACTTGTTGATGCCATGAACAAGCAAAATCTTGCATGTAATTGTAGGACGACTCCATCAAAAACGATTTAGCTTCACTGTCAAATTCAATAGCAGAATCACCACCGTAAATTTCTTGCCCTATTTGTGACAACACTCTCATAAGACTAGTGAACGGGTATGTCCGTAATTCAAAATGTCCTCCTGGAATATCCAAAACAATTTCTATTCAATTTAAAATACTTAAAATTATTTTCATTCTCCTAATTATCATGACTAACATTGACATGTACGCATATCGATGACAGAGTTAATTTTATTCTATGGTTTTAATTTATTATCATATAATGTATTTCAACTTTTTTTTAATGCACAAAACTAAACTAACCATCACATCGCTTCTGCAACCACTCCATACACTTTTCGACCAGCAAATCTTCCTCTTGTAAAATGAACAAGACGACAGGTGTCTTACTATTTCTTTGAAGGTCCCACTAGTTAAAAAATTTCAAATGCACACTTAAATTGTAAATTCAATATTAACGTAGCTTCAGCAAACAGCAGCATTTCAGGTATTTTGAAAAAATCCAGCAACAAATCTAGTACCTGTTGCCCTGCGTCTAGAATTTCTTTCAGTCCATCATGAAAACGCAAAGGGTATAATAGCTTCAAATCGATATCACCTTTCTGTAGTGTAAAAAATATTACGAAATCAAAACAAAAAATCTTTTGAAAATTCAACATTATATTTACAAACGCTTTAATCAATTTATGGCATTTAATGACATTATTTATGATTAATAAACAGTGTATCAGCTCACAGGTGCAAAAATTATTAATATCCATTGTGTCTCAAGAATGTTTTTATTTACTTACCATTGTAGTGGCAATGGGTGGTACCGGTAGCCCCAATTTTTTCTTAGCTTCATACACCGAACTCATACAAGCAGGATCTTCTGTTTTTGCATGGTTTAAAAATTCATAACACATTACATTTTCATTTAACATTTTAGGTTAAAATTATGAATGGTTTACCGATTGTTGGATATAATATGGCCCCTGCACATCGACTCATCCCTTCTTGTAGCGAAAAGCTTCCAACACCATACTCAGCTGGAATTGCACCATTGACGTTACACAAAGTGTAAACATTAAAATGTGTAACAGCAAAGGATTTTAAGCGGAAGTCCAAGTTTTTTTCTTTGCATCCTGAAAAAACTACTCTCCTAACGCAATCCTGGATGACCTGATCTCTTGTCATTGGTTCCAGACGACGATAAATGTTGTCAGGAATGTTTCTGTAGAATAGAATTTTATTGTAAAAATGTAAATCAATGGAGGTAGCTTTGATTGATTTAAAATAAGATAATATTATAGATATTAGGTAATGTGTTTTAAAATCCTTGACACTGAACACTCAAGAAATTACAATGATGCATCGGATGCCGCAGAATTGAACAAATGATCCCCGACGAGGTCCTTTGCTTTCTTGATCCATTTCCTTTGTTCATGAGGTTCCAGTTTCTGTTCATTCGCATTATATAACATATTAACCGAAGACACATAATTAACCTTTCGGATTTTCGAATGAATTATGGACTTCATTATTTTTTATACAAAACTTGCCTTCCATTCATTTTTGGCCATAGTGGATACATCTTTTTTGGTCATAGCGGAAGGTGACAAGCATTTTTGTAGCTCTGATTGTTTTTTCCACCAGCCCATGAACATGTTAAAACCAGATGTTTCGAAAGAACTCAACTCCGATTCCAAGGGGCTTTCGACTTTTTCCACTTGTTGATGTTGTGATGGATTTGCAGTGTCAACCTTCATTACTTTCATTTTCTCTTCAATATCTTCCATTTTTAATTAGTGTATTTTATTTTAAGTGGCAATAGAATGGGGACTGGATGATAGAAAAGCAAGATTAAAAATTGAAGCGACCAAATAATTAAATCTACCATTTACAAGCAAGCGGACAAGCGGAGCATTGTTTTTAGATTTCACAACAATCAACATGGGCTCCTTTTCGAAGATGAACAAAATTCAATAAGGGTGAAATTAGAGAAATTTCGGGCGCCTTTTCCAAAAAATGGATTTTGTATATAATAGGCTATAATTAATAGGTACCCTTGTACCACGGCCGTTCTTGTACGTACGAGCGATGTGCGAGTGCGAGTTAAGTGAGTGAAGATTCTGAAGATATACACTTCAAACTTCATTTCATCGTCTCAAGTCTCATCTCATAAGATAATGAAACATGATAGATTTTAATTATTTTTAAATAATGAAATAGGTAATACAATCTTAAAAACCAATAAATAAGGTTTTAAGCTACCAAACCAATGTGTAATCTGTTTTTATATTTATATTTTATTGATTTTTAGTATTTGTTAAGAAATATAATTTTATTTTAAATTCATTGATAAAAATAAGAGTTATTTTACACGCATTGTCAGTTTTGGCTTTGACAAAACTTATTCCTTTGTTTGTAATAAACTTCCATAAAACAAAATAAAACGTTTTATCTGAAATCTGAACTGTTCCATCAGCCACAGTTTGATAAATTCCCCCCGCGGAAGGCAATCGATACTGATGACTGAAGAAAAATGGTGAGAAAATAAATAAAAAATTGTGAACGAACTGTGGGACACATTATGGATGGGGGGACATGTGTGAATGATAAATCAAGAAGTGTTAGATTTTTACATATTACATGGCCGTATCTAGGATTTTATTAGGGGTAGTAGTCCCAGCAAGAGGTATAAATTAGCTAATTATCGCGCGTACCTCGAAATAAGTGAGCTTATTTATTTGGGCTAAAATCAACATAGAATAAAACACTTTTCTTGTGACTTATTTTGAGCAACTAACATAAACCAACCTATCCAATTGACCAATTTATCCCGTTTTACATGCAGCTAACATTAAGTATGTATACAGCTAAATATTTTATTAGGAAGCCAGTATGTGGACTAATATATATTATTAGCAATTAGCCTATATAGTCTGCATATCACACCAAAGGTTTGATTGTTAGAACCGAAAATTAGAAATACTTCGATGTGCTTCATTGCATTGCATCATTGGAGACTCCAGTACCTCGTGTTTATTCCCGAATCATCAAAATGGAATTTCCGGATGATTTTGCAAACTGTAAAATGAATAAAAGTTGTAAAAAATTAAAATAAGCCTACCTAGTCTAGTGGTGTCGCCGCTTGCCTTAGGAATGGATATAACTGTCCTACAGAGTATTTCCAAATTACAAGCTCAATATAATGCTCCAACCAATTCCCTAAAAGCTCATCATTAAAGATGTTTATGCTCAAACAGTCCTCATACATGTTTACTAGAACTGTGGGGGAGGGGGATAAAAAATTTGGTAAAATCTAGATGTATGTTGCATAATAACGAACAATAATTTTGTCAATGGAGAGGAAGCATGTTGGAAATATAAAGATACACAAAGGAAGGGGTTAGCGTCTTAATCTGCTTTAACCGTAGACCATGTTTTGTGTGGGCCATCAGCCATGGCTGCCACCGTGTAGTATTGGTATTAAAATTGTATAGGTGAGTATATCTAAGCAAACTAAGCATGTCTCTATAAATGTTTCATAATAATATGTGGAAAATCAAAGGTCAGAAGGTTTAAGTAATAGTTTGGGCCATTTAAATTTAACTAATCAATGTAATAAATTGATGTTAATAATTATAATAATGAAGGAAACTATGCAGAATGCTTACTCTTCAGGAAGGAAGAACGAACGGGATATGTCTCCTTTGTCCAAATTAGATAGTAGCTTCATATCTTCCAAACATAGCTCGAAATCAGAAATCTAAGAATGTCAGTTTTAAAAATGTTTATTTTATATACACTTGTATACAGAATTAATCCAGTTATTTACATAATTATTATTAATCATCTCAAATTATTTTACTGGATTTGTTATTTACACAATTAATAATGACAATCACCTCGAAATTTTCCTTCAATCTGTGAGCCTTACAACTTTTGGGTATGACTGCAATCCCCCTCTGGGTAAAATATTTTAGTGCAATCTGTGCTGAGGTTTTGTCATACTTTTTTCCAATTTGGCTGACTAACTTGTCATTCAGCACCAGAGGAATTTTTATCCTATAGGTTGAAAAAAATCAAATATCTTGTTATAAGCAGACAATTGAATTGAAATGTCCCCCCCCCCCAAAAATCCAACCTAAACATTTTTACAATTCCAACCCCATACCTAAAAGAGGATATAGAACCCCAACTCTACCCCAAAGTTTTGAGTATGTAACCCAACCCCATATGATATGTATAACTCCTATAGGGTGGGTAGTGGTATCTGTGTATACAGTATACCTAATCTGTGTATAGAGATTGCGTGTGATGTAGCTGCAAAGCTACATAATCTTTTTTCACGAGTTGAAACTGAGACAGGTTTATACCTATACCTAACTGCAAACTGTAAATGAGTCAGTAAAGCAAGGAATTCTTATAAGGACACTTTTCATTAGATAATTCGAAACAAATAATTATACACATTTATCAACTTAAAATGCATCAAAATAGCACGAATTTTTTTCCGCACTATTGAACTTTTTTAGGCAAAATTACCTACTATTTTAGATATTCTATGAATTATGGGGGTGCACGGGCACCCTGTGCACCCCCTTGGCTGCGCGCCTGTATAGTATACATGGGGTGAACTTACGATAAGTAATTAAATTATACAGCCGCGATTCAATAGGATATATTGTGCATCAACACCTTACATACTTACATGGGATTATTGTACTCTGCACGTCCATAAGAGCCAAGAGGTGCATATGCACACAACTGAATTCCATTTTCATGGCAAAATTGGGTCAACTCTTTTTGCTGGAAATAGACATTCATTTCAACCTGCAAAATTGCAAATCAAATCATACATATCTTTATTTCTTAAATATACGGTAAACGAAATTACATCGGATTCGCAAAATTATACTAATAATCTGAGTACACCTGTACACGTGCAACAAAGTGCAAAAACAACCTGAATGTGAAAAATTAATTGACAGAAGAATAAAAAGGAGATATGGAGTGGACATTACAGAATATTGCTTACTTGTAGTACTGAGGGTTGAACTCGGGCTGCCTTAACGATTCTTTTAATTTGTTCATTGTTAAAATTGGAAACACCAACTGCTTTAGTATACCCTGTAAAAACAAGACCCTCTAATTCCTCCCAAATTGCTTCCAGATTTGTAGTTTCGTCCATCCATAATTTGCCGTTTCTTTTTGGTGCAAATGTTTCTTCGTCAACATAATGCAATCCCACGGGCCAATGGATCAAATAAAGATCCACAAAATCCAGTTGCAATTTTCTTAATGATCTTTTCATGAAGCTCTCAACTCTTGCTGGATGCATTCCAATAAGCGGCAGCTATCAATACAATTCAAGTTAGATAGAAGCAATGTCACTGCGTAAGGGACTAAAGGGGCTTGTTATCTGTATAATAATATTTTTTGTAGTAACTTTACAATGTAAACCACATACATCGTTGTCAAATACTAAATGGTAAAGGGAAAAAATTAAGAATCTACTGCTGTATATTGTTGGACTCAGACGCGTACCCAGGGCAAAATAACCTGGGAGCACAGGTTATTTTTGCCGTATATCTAAGTTAAAACAAATTCGTGCTAGTCGCTATTTTGATAAGTTCTTTTTAACCTAATTAATAAGCTCTATTATGGACTAAATTGTACCTTATATACAAATTTTGCTCTCCCAATATTTAATTTCTGTGTGCAACATTGTTGTGCACCCCCCAGCTTGAGATCCTGCGTACGCGTCTGGTAGGACTTTAGTAATCATGATTGATACTGTAAGTAATACTATTTTTGAAAAATTGCAATAATTGCAACGAGATGAATAATTTTTTTTTAAAAGACTCAGCTTATTTTTCCAGCCGCCATGCGCGTAGCCAGGAAGGTGTACTGGGTGCAATTGCACCCCCAGAAGATGGTCTTAAAAATGCAAAAAATCTGAATATACTTATTTGCGCTCGATATTAAGATTTTGAAATCGATTTATTCCGCTTAGAGCTTTGCACTTTGCACCCTAACTTATCATCCTGACTACGCGTCTGGAGTTCATATTTTACATGTTTCGTCTGTCCCTTGTCATTAGGGTTTTAATTTCAATTCCATTCCACTATTCTACAATTACGCAATAATTATTGTACTTTACTCTCCCCAGCATTTATTTTCTACTTCGTAAAAGTGCATTTTACAACTGAATACTTCGTCTCCTACTACACACTACACTGGAATAAATGATGAATATAATATGATTTGATATGATATGTATCACATACCTTTGTTACAACATACAAGTCTTTCCGTTGTATCTTTCCTGAGTCCAGCCATTTTTTGAGAACTTTTCCTATTTGTTCCTCATTTTGGTAGCCTGCGGCAGTGTCGATATGTCTGTAGCCAATTTCTAGGGCCTTGTCTAATGCGAACTCGATGTCCTCTTTCGCCATAAGCTGATTTAATAAGAACTCAATTTTAATACAATAATTACAATTTATTAGCAGAATTAGGTTTCATTAGATTTAAAATTCATAAATCGATTTCAAACCAAACGCATGAACATTTAATCACTCTTGACAAATTTTGAAGTTCAGAAGAAACAGTACTAGGTATTTCCAAATGCATAATATTATTAAAAAATTTGTTTCGTGAAAATCGGAAAAGAATTCATGCATTAAATTCAAAATGAGATTTTTAAATTTTATAGACACCTTATATGTGTTCTTGAAGAGCAGTAGAAATTCTACAGCTTGAAAGAACATCACTTCATGTCAATGTGAAACTACATCATTATTACAGTAAAAGTTTTAAATTCTTATTATGTTTTCTCGACAAAAAAGCGTCAATAAAAATATCCTTAATTAACACCAACCTTTCCAGTGCCCAATCCAATTAATGGCATATTTTTATTGCTGTACTCTTCTGCACTTGTTGTAGTAGCCATTTCACTGAAAACGATTTAACCGATTTTTAACAGAAACACTATTCTGTTGGGCCTTACAGGAAAAGATTTTAAGTTTTATATTTTTATCCAATACCCAATGAGTTCACTGTCAACTGTAGAACGTGTGTTAGAATAATTCAGCCAAAGCAATGTGCACTATTGTACGTTTAAAACCAGGTTGTTAAATGACGTAGGTATTTTTATGTCGAAGTAATAATGTTTACTTACAGGTCGATGTTGATAATCATATACTATAGTACGTGTGTATGTATTGATTGAAAAGGAAACTCAATAATAGTAAATGTAGATTGACAGGTGTATGAAGTAGGAAAAAGAATGTGGGTCAAAAGGAGATTTAGCACATAAGAGAGAAAAAGAGAGATGCAAGATGCAAATGCATGCACTCGAATCCTCTGCGTCATACCAACTGCATTTTTACTAATTCTAATCACAAGTTTCATACAAGGTGCATCTTCATAATGGTTAAAAGTTTTATTGTATTTTCCATATTCACAAGACAACTTTTAGTTAACATTCGTCCATGTATATGTGATTCACATCATGCATTATGTACTTACAATTTGTTATATCCAATTGAAGTTGTTACTGACTAAGAATTTACTGTTGTGTCCTCAATCCTCAATCTGACTGAAGAGATAACAGAGACTCTACAATCTAACAACTAAATGTGTAATGAATGGATTTCTCTGTCATGGTTGTTATTGCATACAATAGGTAGTTTAGTTGATTTACTATAAGTTAGTAAGAAATGACTATTAAAGGCTTTGTAAATGTACCCAATACATATACAGGAAATATATACTCATTATCATTATTGTTTAATCGTATACCAGTAAGTACAATGTATAGCTGTTATCCTTAGTGAGATACCCAAACGCGATGGTTTAAAATATGTCACTTCTATTTGCCTTATTTGTTGGCTTATCAAATGGGTACAATAAACATGTTACATTGACGCTATGAAATATCGTACTATTTTTACTTGAAATGGTGAAGCAGAATGTACAGTTTAATGAAAAGTATACACCATAATTAGAAGCAATTATGTGCATCCACAAAATAATATTTTATAATTGCCATTAACCATTAATATTGTAATATATACCAGAATTCTTATTTTGTGTTTCTAAAATAATTGTTAAAATTATCGTCTTCGAATTTGTTATTTTATGTACCTACTGTGACAATTGGCAAACATTTTAAGTAATGTCAGTTTTTATTCAATAAATTGAATTCTTCCCCTGATATTACAGATGTAATGTAATGTAATAATATGTAATGTGGTATTTTCGTAAGCATTTTCTGAATAGCAGGCCTGGGAAGAACCAGAAGATTGAAGATGCTATTTGAGTTACAGATACAGAGTCTCATCTCAATGTATCAATGGCAGGAAAGGCCGCCATCGATGACTATTTGTTCTCCCGTAATCATTGAAGCTTTTGAACTCAACAGAAAGAGTACTGTGTCAGCAATTTCCTCTGGCTCTATTACTCTTTTAATAACTCCTCGGTCTGCAAACTTGTCTGCTAAAGCTTGAGCCCCTTTTAGCATGTCAGTGTTGACAAAAGCTGGACACACACAGTTAACACGAATATTATGCTCTGCTCCGAGTTCCAAAGCCATACTCTTTGTTAGCATCACCAGGGCTGCTTTTGTGCTGCAGTAAATTGCTACTCCCTCCATTGCAAAACGGCTAGCCTTTTATATTAAACCAAAAGTTTGTCAATTAATAATTTGGAAATTATTGTACGATTTATATAAACTATGAAATGTATGTGTTACGGAAATAAAATTTCCTTAGTATTTATTGATTTGCTTATTTTTATATTACGTACCACAGAAGCCATATTTACTATAGAACCCTGAATTTTTTCGGCAATCATTCCCTTTGCAACTGTTTGAGTCACATTTATAATTGCCTTGAAATTAACGGTCCATGTCCTATAAAAATAAATCAAAAGCAGATTTTTATTAGTATGGTAAAAATAACATTTTTGGTAGGAACCAGAGGGACGTAATATTATTTCGTGACAATTTTAACACTGACATGATGAGGGTACTTGCTTAACAAGGAGGGAAACATTTATTTTTTTAGTACTTGTCGATTGCATTTTCAGTGATGTCTATAAAAGGTTGAGCGACACCCGGGATTCCAGCGTTATTAACCAAATGATCCAACGGGCCAAAAGATTCGACAGCTTGCTTTGTAGCTGTCCAATCGCATAGATTTACAACCAATGCTGTGATGTTAGGAAAATCTACTTTCAATTTTGATACAAGTGATTCATCTTTATCAATTGTGAAAACTATGGCTCCATCGTTGTACAATTTCTCAATGATGCACCGCCCAATACCTGGAGTACAAAAATACATAATTTTAACTCTTGCGACACCATATAATCTTGTATTGCTGTATTACACATACATTTACCAAGAAACATATTTTTTTCATAAGTAATTATATGCATGAATGTATACAGTACTTACTATTATGCAATGAACTTAGGCATCTCTTATGGAAATATGATATTACATCTAGATTGTTTTAACTGCGAATTAATTAAATCGTGATATTTAAAAGTGTACCTTTTCCTCCTCCCGTGACGAGAACTCTCTTCCCTGAAAACGACACAGCAAGAGCCATCGTAATTATTTTGAAATTTTGTTGTACCCTCACCCTTAATAACTCTACTGATGTGACACAATCAATGTAAATCACTATACTAATGAATTTGTTAAAGCACTGCCATTTGAAAATTGCAAGTTTGTACAAGAGTGGAATATTAATGAAATTCGAGAAATTCGAAAAAAACTTGTCTTTTGTAGGAGACTGTTCTTGTTATCTTGCTTAGAATCTGTTACTGAATTACTGTCTGTTTTGATTTTAAATACATAAATGTAATGTTTCCCAAGCAAATACTTGTTCTTTCAGTTGAGATAATAATTCATTTGCTTGTCTACAGCTTGCAAGGTTAATCCAATGTCGATTATGTAATCGAGAATTTACATGCATGATAAGTGCAGCACATGTACCAATGGACCTTATAAATATATATGATTATGAAAATTTGTTTTCATATAAGTCTGATTTGGTATGTATGTTGTATAACATGCATTTTTTACCTTGTTTTGTATGATACTAGTTGGCATTCACAATTATTTTTGTTCATACCAAGCAAAAAAGTAATTCAACACCTTGAATTATATAACGAACTACACTCATATGTATGCATTGTTTAATGAGTAATTACAAAATGATGAACACTAATGGATCTTGTTGGAAATGCAGTAATGGTTAGAATCAAGGGGTTTTACTGTCACTTCAATTTTTATGCACTACATTCACATTGAATATCTGTTCCTGTATAAAACGCATTGATCTTGAACAAGGTTATGAAAAGACGGCAATAAACTCGAAAGTCCAAACTATAGTAATGCATTATTGTATGGGAAATAACATGTAGGTACCTACTGTAAGGATATTTCAATATGATATGCCTGCCTATCCTTGAGAAATAATAATTATGTACATAAGTATAAAAAGAGTACCTACCAATAGTATATCTACACTATAATATAAATGCGTTTGTGAGTAAATATTACAGGAAAACACTTGATAAACTTTCAGAATAGAGATAATAACAACTTGGTAGATCAAATTCAATGTTTACCACAACGTATTCCTACACTATTCTCATGCAAGGTAACTTGTAATTTTATAATAAACTTAATCTAAAATGCTTCTTCAGATTGTGCCCTTAACTGTAGTATAGCCACAGCCAGTCAGTACTCGACATTTAGTATATATAGGTACTTCAATTACTAAGAACCATTTCTTAAAAACCAAAAAAAAATAATGATTTAAACTAATAAAGATAGAGGTTTTAGAGATATATTTGAAAGTATTACATAGAGTAAAATTGATTATGACTTCTGTTTGTTTGTTGTTGATGTAATATTCATTTCAGACAAATTATGGGCACAGACTATTGATTTTAACACAGATAAGCATAAATGTGTAAACATTAGGAAAATGGAGTAAGAGATCCAGACAATTTTCGCACACTGCAGTGTCTAAAGAACTACTACAGTATATGTATATTGTATTTTATTATTTTAGTAGCGCATGTAATAATAATTGTTTCTAGGAGAAGTAATTATTGTTATAACACAAACACCTTATAAATATGCATGATTGAACTATGAACCAAGGTAGATAGGGTAGGCAGTATCAGTACCTATTGTGTTTCTTGGTAGACGTATAGACAAGGCAGTAGTAGCAGACATATAAAACATTGTGTACCTGTAATATTTTCGATTAAAAAGTAAGTAGGCGATTTTGTAGCATAGTATGATGAAAATCATCCTGGATATAATAACATACCTAATTGTTATTTTGTTATATATCTGGAGGTCAGACAATCGTTATTTTAAAAAAGTTATTTCGTTGTAAACAATTGTTTGTCTCAACTCTCTGCTTCTGTATTGTGTTGTTGTGAGTGTTGTCCTGTAACTTGACCTTTGACCGTCTCGTGCTGTCATGCTAAACTTTTTACCATCACCAATAACGAGTTTAGAATAGCCTTCAGCCGTTTTCATAGTTTAAGAAAGGATGAATGAGTTTAGGGGAGATTATATACTCAAGTAGAAGAGTGAATTATTTTTATTTCATAAATACACCCTTGTTTACGATATTAAAATGTGGCTGAGGTAGACTAGCACCAGTTGTGTGCATAGTGTATATGTTGGAGCAATTGCCCTCCCCCTGTATACGCCATAGTTACCTCATTTTTGTACCAGACCTTTGTTATAACCCCCAGATAACACGTAAAGTTTGAAGCAATTATTGTTTTCGGAAAGTAGCGGCTTGGGGGGGAACTAACGACATAGGAGTGCAAAACCCTTGTGTTTTTACCAATTTTATTTTCTTTCCATTCGTGTGTGAAAACGAAAAAAGGAAGTCGGTAGTTGTCAGCGACAAAGTTGTAGGAAATCTTTTCATCTTTCGAATGAACTATATAACATCTTTCTAGCTGTGATAGTTCTGAAACAGCAATCGAAAAACCAAAACAACTTTTTTGCATTTGTAATGTAAAATGCACTAAAGTTTGTATGGATGGATAGCCGACTCTCGACAGCATGAATAAAGCCTCCTACCACCCTTCATGTGTCATATAATTCAGCTCTTCCTCTATTTGCGCCAAGCCAAATCAAATGTAAACAAAAAAGTTGTGTTCGTTTTTCGATTACTACTTCAAAATTATAACACCTAGAGGGTTGTTATTTAGTTCATTCGAAAGACGAAAAGATTTCCTAAAACATTGTCGCTGATGAGTATTGACTTCCGCTTTTCGTTTTCCGGCAGGCATAGAAAGAACATAAAGTACATCACAAATACACGTTAAAGAGTAGGCGCAAGATTTAATCTCCCCCCAATGGCGTATTTCCGAAAACACTAATTTGGTTCATCCGTTCTTGAGTTATCGTACACAAAACACAAGAGCGTCTGTACAACTGTGACGGACAGTTAGACAGACCGACAGACCGACAAAACATTCACATAATGTGGTCAACAAACAAACAACCTCATAATAAATAGGTTACCATTGCACAAGGCCGTATCTAAGATTTGGTTTCGGGGGGGGGCACCAAGGTAAATATGTAATTATAAATGACAATTTTCGCGCAAAGTGCAATTTTTTAGGTAAATTAAGCCAAAATCAACCTAAAAAGTATAAAATTCGCGCGTAGCGCAAATTTTTTTGCAATTTAGGCCACTTTTGTGCCCTAAATAACCTCTTTTTTGAGATTACGGGGGCGGGGGCACGTGCCCTAGTACTCCGCCGCTAGATACAGCCTTGCCATTGCATGCATGTTGGCATGCATAATAGTCAATAGTAATGAAAGCTATTACGTCTATGTTATCGGGTTTCTCAGTCGCATTATTAACTACTATAATGTAAAAAATATTTTATTATCATTATCAAGACGCACATCCTGAACAATTAAAAACGAAGTCTCACGCTAACAGACAAAAGGATTTAAATAATATATGCAGTCAGCGAACAAGCTTATGCCCCAATCCTCATGTTCCAGAATCTTTTTTTTTAATATTTACCTATCCAGTTTTTATCCCTGTAGTTCCTAAAAAAACCTAGATATACCAGAATAGCTATCTGTACCTGTAGTTCTAATTTCCAAATGACATACTTAACACAGGGTCCGAAATTATCAAGTATTACAAAATATGATTTAGTATTATGCTTAAATATGAATCTCTTTACTTTAGGTCAATTTTGAAAATGATTTGTTTAAATTTTGTTTAAACATTTTTCATTCCTATATTTCCATAGTGTGAAAATAGGTAAAAATGGTTAAATCATACATACTTATAAGTGCCGTGTCTTTGGGCAATCACATTTTTCATGTGACGGTTATTTCCAGTAATAAATGAAAATGTACTACTACTAAAAACTAAAAACATATAATAACATATGAGTCGTGATGTTCAGTTTGCATTACAGCAATTTTTATTAATCAATGTTGACAGAGGGTAGTAACATAATTCACTATTCCATTACAACTTTTGAAGCATTTACATATAGTTTGTGTATGGTGTACCTGGTTGTAAGCTCCAGATTGTCCAGATATTATATGTAAACAAGTAATACTACCGATTTTAATGATAGTTTTATTTGTAAGTACAAAATCAGATGTACTTAAAAAGTCAGATATTAGTATTTGTTTATTTTACTTAGGTACCTATATACTTTTGACTCTAGCCTATCGGATATTACTAATTAATACACATTTATTTGCAATGAAAACCGGTAAACTTAACAGTTTTATACAAGAAGATATACTTACTGTTGATTATTATTCTTCTCCATACTTTCATTATTTTGGAATATTGGACGCTTATTATTTAGGTACTCAAAGACTAGTGTTTATAGATCAGATGAAATGTAAACTGGACTTAAGAGCGGATTACACTCAACCTTGAATAATATTATTTCAATCATAATTAAATTATACCCCACATTGCATTACTTTAAATAACTTTTTGCAATTTATAAAATGGGATAAAAAATGTATATATAGAAATAAATAATTCACTTAAGTATCTCTAACAATTAAGTCACTTATCAGTATCAGTAATCACCAAAGTACAGTGACTACAGTGTGAGAGCGTAGCTAGTATTTTGAATTACTGCTGAGATTAAAATGGTTTTAAATTGACAAAAATTATTTTTAGAAAGAGATATTGTATGTTTCTGCGACCATCATTTCCATTGTTCGTCAGATTACTTATTATTTCAACAATTTAACTGTGACTGATTAATTTTTTCAGTGTCCATGTTTTAAAAAAACTAAACGAGACTATAAGAATTTATTTTTAAAACGATTTTTGGCGCTCTTACACTAATAATCCGTCATCTCCTAATAAGATAAACTACTATAGATAATTTCAATATGATTTCATAATCTCTAAATTCATTATAAAATTCAATAGTGTATTTTAAGTGTATTTTATGATATATTTAAATTACTAGTCTGAGACTACACCAAATTTATGGCAATATGGCAATTTCCATCCATATAAAACCACCATTTATAGATTTACTATTAAGAATTCCGGTTTTTTAGAATAATATTAAACAAAATTGATCGAATCAAATGTTTTTTCTGATATTATGCCCCGAAGTACGCGACTCCACGCCTTTTTGTCGCATCCGTATACCATCACCTTTGATATTGTCCGTTTGCCCAAAATTGGTTTGAAAAAATTAAAGGCCATTGTAAAGATCCAGGGTGCGTTCACAATGTAAATGGACTTCAGCCTTTCGGGGTAGTTTGCCTCCCAGGTTTGGAACATAGCGTAGAGCATCATCATAGCTATTTCAAAATATATTTATGTGGAGTTCGAAAATTGTAATTAAAATTGAGATATAATAAATAATAATGTCTATTACATTCAATATGAACGATTTGTCTCATTCTTAATTTTGACATATCAAAAATTCCAACTAATGTAGAAACTCCGGCGTTCTTTATTAGATTTATTCCGTTTTCAATGGTGTACACAGGAAACTTTTTCATTTCATCTTTCAACCCATATTCGATGCATTCCATAGCTTGAAAAGCTCCCAAAGGTAGATAAAACACTTTAAAATAAAAACAAGACCCATTTTTAGACCTCACGAGGTCTTATAGAGCCTACCTGTCCTTCCGTCCGTCCGTCCGTCCGTCCGTCTGTCAGCACG
>JAQFYB010003140.1:0-20755 GCA_034694085.1 Pogonognathellus longicornis | reverse complement strand
TAGAGGACATACGAAATCAGAAAATCTGATCATAAATAGATATTAATATTATTAATTGATATGGTAGTACTTTTATCCCCGCAAAACGTCTACTTAGTGTAGAGTAGAAGTTGTCCATGTAATTCATTGAATTACATGGACAACTTCATTGGCGATATCCTATATCTAACCTACTATTCGCGGAAATAATATTTCCAATTATAATGTTGCACAGTAGATTTCGTTTCGGTTGTACGAAGTATTTTATATGGTCTATTTATGTCTACTACTATAATGGCCCGCCTGGCCATGATCGCCTATCCAACCTATGAATTTGTATAGATGTCTGAATGCATTCGAATGTTTGGTCAGTTTGAGTTTGACGAAGAAAATAAAGTTAAGGCATGTATAAGTGTGTGGAGTGTAATAGTGGGTGAGTGTCCATATATTAGTAATCCACGTACTAATAGACATTTGGGTTACAGACGGATACAAAGAGAGACGACAGAAGTCATCGAGTCGTCGAACAATGAGCCATTACGCTTGAATGAGTTTGTTTAAAATTCTGGCAGAGAATCTCAATGATCTGGCTTTACGGTTACATTACAACATTTCCATGTCTGCTATCTCTCTCCCCATGCTGGTTCAGTGCTGTAATGTAGCTGTGTAAAAGCACTAATGCTACGGCAGTCTCATCGTGTGTGCACTGTATAAGGATTTCGGAACTTAAAATAACTATCACATAGCTCACATAATAGTATTCCAATCTGATGCATTCAGTTTCCCGATTACATGCATATTGTATAAATGTCTGTCTGGTTGAGGACGGCAGAGACTCTCTTGTGTATCTGTGAAGCCAAGAAAAGTCTTTTTTGACGATTGCCTCTTGTACTGCGATACCTATCCAGATAATCGCCCTATTCTTGCTTATCACGTCTCGTTTCTCTAACCCTGGTGCTTAAATGTCCTCAGACCATGTCATGTTCTTCCCTCCAGCTATAACTGTAACTGTATCACTATATACGTCCTTTTTCGTTTTCAGAGTACAGAATCCAACCGAAATGGTATAATAACAAGTACCATAGATTTTATGATTTTATCTTTATTCTTTGTATCTTTATATGTACATACACTCAGTACAGAGTCACAAGTACAAGGAAACTTATTGACTCGACTTGACTCTCAATGCCCGTAACATTAGCGTAGTTGCTGAATTCAAATTGGAATAATATCAAGTTGCAGAATCTCTCTATCTCGACGACCATCTCATAACATACATTCTTTTATGTGAAGTGTGATAGCTCTCACTATGACTCCAGTATTATTGCTGAAATGTGAAAATGAGAATAAGTATGCAAAAGTGCATATATACCATTTATACTATACTTATTAACTTATTATTATATACATGAACATAAATGCGATGTACACTTCATTCTTGATCTCAACTTTTAAAAAGTTTCAAAGCTGTAAGAAAAATGAGAAATTGGCCTAAGTTTAAGTCTTTTTTGATACTTGTTTTTATTAAACAGACTGGCTATCATAGAACCAAACTGCCTCAACAGCAAGCAATCTCATTCGTCCTTTTTAACACTACTACTGCACTAGTCTGTACAGCTTGACAATCTTGACGAATATTTTTGCGTAATAGTTCTGCCTATCAATGTCCCTTCATTTACTCTTAATGGCTCCGGAAATTGGAATGTTTTTTGGTTTATACTTTATGCGTATTACACTCCTAAGTTTTAAAAAATCAATTCTTTCATTTTTATAAATCAGTCAACTTTTGCTCAAAATAATGACACGTAAGTCATGTTTGATGTTATTTTTTCAAAGTGATTGTTATGTCATGCCATAAAATGTGCAATGAAAAATGTGCACGGTTGTTTTGAGGGTGCATGTGAGCATGAGAGATTACAATTTCACTAAGTTTTGTGTGTTTTTTAATTATACTAATTAATAATTATGTATAGAGTTATAAATAAAAAAATAATCACATAAAATATACTAACAATTGTAACTAAAACTATTGACTTATTTTTCAATTTCTAGTAATTTTCATGAAAAAATTTGATCTAACTGTATTGTATAGACATTTAATTTCATGCACGTTATATTTTATTTCGCACTAATATTGTTCATTGTATGGCTTAGCTTGATTTCCTAGAGTTCATTATTTTTGTGATTCTTGTTGGGATTTATTATTAGTACATGATATTATGAGGAGAGTCTCAGTGGATTTGGGTATGATTTTTTGTAGTTTAGTGGTAAGCTGAAAAGTTTGAGTTGGTTGGAATTGGTAGCACTTATATGGAGAGATATTGGGAGAATTGCTACTTAGTGTATAAAATAGATAGACATGCACTGAATTGACATTGGCAATGCGTATTGCGATTCAGCATAAGATGAGAACTCTTGTACTGCCAAGTCCCATTCATAATGTAGATGTCTGCTACATGATGGTGGTGCATGGTGGTGCGTGTGTGTCTGAGTATATACAGATTGTAGTAGTTTTGTATGTATTATGTCCAGTGCTATGTTTATAGTGCAAAAACATATTGGAGGGAGGTTGAGACGGCGAATGCGGTAGAAGACGATTGCATGGATGGGAAGATGAGATGATGGGATGATGGGATGAATGTTGTGTTGGATGTTGGTGAGGTTGGGTTTGGGTGCAGGACGGAATGACGGGAACATTCACATTTGAGAGAGTGCAAATGTATTCTGCGATGTTGTATGCAAGCTTTGTTCCTCTCTATATATTTCTATGTTGTTCGACTGGGAATGTGCTATTCTATTGAAAGCATGGGGAATTACGCGATTCAACTTTGACTAGCAGGAATAGCAGAAGAGCTTTCTTAGTTTTTTACATGAGAAAATCAACCCATATGTATTCAATACGACTTGTCCAATGTACTCGAGTTATTGAGTGCAAACTTTCTCCACTTCATACATCTTCTTCCCACTTCACTTCCACAAGGAGAACTCCATGTACAGCAAAGCACAAGATCTCCTTCTCTCCAACCCGTCCACTACCATTCCATTCCAACCCTCAACTTTCTATTTTTTATGCCTTTCTCACGAACCACTACTCCTAGACGACGACGTGGTGGCCGTGTGCCTCTCTCGCTTAGATATATTTATATGTTCAAACATTCTCCACACTAGTAGTCTGTAGTCCTAAACTACTAGTGTCGAGTTCACATCACAGATTTACAATATACTTATATACAGCTTTACATTTCCCATTTACAGAAAGAAATGCCGTATACATAACAAGTGGCATTTGGGGTTCCAACTTAACATCTCCTTTCTTAAAAAGATTTTCAGGTAGAAAATTTATTCACGTATTTATTAGTATAAAGTGCATTTTGAGACTTTTTTCATTCAGAGGCATTTTTACAACATAAAAGCAACAAAACTCATAGTAATATTTTGCAATATTTATTAATATCAGATATCTATGAATGACTATGAGCAAGTTAAGTGCAAGTCTTAATAATCTTTAATTAAATCCAACCTTACAAACATCATCATCATCACTAAAATCTAAAATACAGTAGCAATATTTACAAATCAGTCCACACATTATTTAATGCTGCAATGTTTCACTATATACTGTTTAACTAATTGCAGTTTGACAAGTCGGATGATAATCAGCAAACACGCTCTTTTAATTATTTTTTGTAATTCAATTCCAGAATAAATGTTGATTATTACATAATAGTTACATAATGTCTGGGTTTGTTTTTGATTTGTGCAATAAGCAACTCTAAAACTCTTCTTTCCCTGCATAGTACATAATAATAGTATGTACTATGCAGGGAATCGAATGTTTTCATTCTTTTTGTATCTTGTTGTACTGTCTGTTTGGTATAATGAGTCTGAGCAATACTACAGACCATGTTTTGCAAATAAGTTGTCTCTATTATTGGTAGGTATCTTGTATCTCTCCCAATAATTCTGTTTACAAAGGGTGCTGATAGAAACAATATTACTACGGAAGAAAATGTATTTGTCATTCAATAATTTGTATTTGTGAATGCATCTAAAATGGTTTTAGAAATGAATTCTATAGTATATAGATTTCTAGGAATCGATAATATAAGCATGGAATATTGTCAAGAGGTCAAAATGTATGTTAACACACTGCTGACTACACAACAAAACTTCAGGAGAATATCTAGATGTTTTTCTGGTTAGTAGTTCACGTAGCATGATTTCATCAGAAAGACTAATCCTGGCTTAGCACTATTTGAATATATACTTATGAATGAGTAACAAAGCGAGAGTTCTGTCGTGAGATCTATATAATATGAAGATTTATTTTATAAGACTTACCTGAACCAACCGGTTCATCCATTATAGCGCAATTGTACTATAGATTCAAATTGCGAGGACGCAAATTCATGTCAGTCTGAATACTACTTCATTTTGGTGGATATATATTCTATTTATTCTTTAAAATTCTATTCTATTCTCCTACTTGCAGCTTTACTTTACTTTTGCATCCGCTACATACTTAGTCATAGTCTCATAGTCTCATGTCTCATACCATGACATTATTTATCTGCATTATATTTATAATATCAACTGTACGTTTTGTATGTACATGATACATGTGAAAGGAAGGATCTATAGGCAAGCGTGCCTTATGAAATCTTTACTGATATAAATGTTTTAATATTCAAGCTTCAAGAATGACAAAGACAACATGCATTAGTCTCATAAGAACTGAATTACTGACGATGATGCACAATGTTACATTAAAAGAAACTTGCATTATTATGAACTAAATGAGTAAAGACATGTACATACGTGGATCGAAAGTTGACAAAAATACTTATGACTTAAGTTGACAAGTAGTAAAAAAACAATGCAAAGAAGTATTGAAATAGAACGTAACAATCTAGTGTACTTGGCTGTGAAATTTCCTAAATAGTCAAACATTAATTTGACAGTAGATTATGGTTATTCAAAGATTTTAAAGCATAAAGAGATCAGACTTTCAATCCTTCTTGCTCTTTACTTTAGTTTAGTTTTCCATAGGTCTTTGGAATTTGAAAACTTGTTTTTTCATGATGGCCAGTTGCAGTGAGTGTATTTTTTAAATTAATTTTAAGAATTAAGATTAAAAATATCGCTATATATTTTTTTTCTGTATTTTTTCTTTGTAGACGGCCCTGCTATACGGAGCGTGTATAATTTTTTAAAATTCATGGAAATGGAGAGGGACAAAATAAATATTATATTCCCCATTACAAATACAAATTAACGTGACGCCAGAAATTTCAACTGTAATACCTAACAATAGAATAGGAATGGTAGCCGATAAAGTTTATGTATAAGTATCAGCTATGCACAATCTTTCAAAAAAAATAAAGCATCCTCTATAGTAATTATGTGCTAAATAACACTAGACCAATCCAAAAGTTTTCATTGCACTACATGTAATTATGAATTAGGAAAATTACTCTACAATAAATTTAATTGAGTTTTCACACGTTACAAACGTAAAGAGTAAGGTATTAATTTGACGAATTAAATGTTTAGAATACATGTCGATTTTCCAAAATTAAATAAGTACCTAAGTTAGTATTTTGTATTAGGTTTAATTGTTTCGTCGATCTTATTGTTTTCAAGGACTAAAATTCACATCATTTTGTACTGTTGTTTTTTAAAGATTAAGTTGCCTAATTATCTGAATTACTTATCTCATGCTATTTTACAAAAATAATAATTCTGATATGGTCATGTGTGCCTAATAATGTGTATGTGTTTAATATTACTGTAAAAGAATGAAATGCATTGCATGTTTCGTCTAAAGACAAGCACAAGTTGTAGCTTTTAATTTTCTTTTTAATTTATTCAACCTTGATAAAAAGAAACCCGTAAAAAGACATTTGAAAGATTTACTAAAACGCTTTTAGCAAAGAATATTTGATACATGAACATAAAAGACACATCCCTCTCCAAGAAGTTATATCATCGTTAGGGCACAAACATAATATTATATACATTTAGTGGTAGTACATACATAAAGAGAGAGTATAGATAATACATAGTACACTCACTCGAGCAATGCTTATAAAACAATACCAACCACTGAAAACAGGAAGCGCACTTATATAATGTGTGCACATTTAATAAACTCTGTGTTTTAGGGGCTTTTAGCATTAATTCTCTGTTTGTATGTGCTAGTCTACCATTTATATAGAAAAGGAATCACCTTGGTCCTTGGTATACATACATAAACTACATATACGTACGTGCACAAACAGCTAGGCTATATAAATAGTATTCAAGTATTTATTTGCCACTTTCTATGCATGATCCATCAAATTCCGCTGTTATTGCAGCCATTCTGTCATTTTCTTGTAAAATATTATCTTATTCTACGTTTCTTCCTTTATGTACAAAACCACATCATATCATATGGAACAACGTCTTGTTCTAAAAAGGATGAAGAAAAGCCACATTATCACATCACACTACCAACTACCGCATGTTATACATAATATTCTGAACACTGAACAATATTGAACACCTTTCTTATCTCCGTAAATATACCTAGACAGTTGTGATGGGTTGGCAAATAGAGTATTAGATTATTGGTAAAAGCATGTGAGACGAGATGCCTTTGGAGCATCTATTACCCTCCTAATGTACATCAGACAGATCAAACAAGAGTGTTGAAACTACATACTGCAGTACGTAGAATATTTTTGCTATACAAATACTATATTTTATTATGTACGTTAAAACAATGGTACATGTGTTAACGTGTGTGGTAGAATGGTATGTTATCTATTTGTGTAATATTTATACTAATAATAATGTATAATGTGCACAATGTGCCTAGGTATGTAGACTACACACCTTTGGATTTGTTGTGCATGTTGTTTTACACTGAAACTAGAAACAAAGTTTGGGAGAGCGAGTCTGAAGGACTGAAGGTATTATGTGGTAGTGAAGTGATAAAGTGAAATGAAAACTTAGCAAGACGCAATTTTAGTAATGCAGTGATGTACGAAAGAATGAATCGTCTTATTTACATTAGGACATTGAGAGTGAGTTTGCATGTGGTGCGAAGCCGGAGCGAGCGCTTTCCTCCTGTGTCCTATATTTCAATACACTTTTTATTTATTCACATACAAATGCATGCACATACACAAGTACAGAACACAGCCAATTATTTTTACTCTGTGCTGTGTATAAAGGTAAAATGTCTACCTCTGGTTCTTCTTCTTTTAGATGCACTCAGAACAAAAGAGAAAATAAACTGTTGTGTTTTTACATTTTTTCGTATGATGTTCCTGACTTAGGAAAGTAACAGTGGGATACGAATATACTGGCAGGCATATTTAAAAAGTACATTTGAGAATAGCTTGGATATCTATTGTCATTTGATACTCGACAGGGAGTCTATTTCTATTCAATTCAATATGCAGTAGCACTACCTACGTCTTTACGACTCTAAAATATTCAGTGTAATTTCTCTGTTCATGTGGTCTACATAGGAAGAAAAGTGGGGAATTGTGCAGTGCCCTATAAAGGTTATTCTTACCATTCTTAAATTTCATTCTTTAAAGTAGGTATAGCGCTAAAATTACAAATATTCATTATTTATACCGATTTAAATTGAATTCATTGTGTGATTACTCTGATTACTACATATAAAAATCATTTATTGTGTTTTTAAGCATTTTGCTACGATAAATGGCCATAGACTCAGAACGAAAAATATGTGTCGTATAATTTATGTGAATCATACGTACACGTAGAAGACATAGGTTGCAATTGCAAAGCTTTTAATGTACATTTCGAGAGAGTAGCTTGGGCGAATGTTTTTTATGCTGTAATCAAACGTCAAGAAAAGACGTAGGATTTAAATACAGTTGGAGGAGGTGGTAAAAGATAATGGTACGCTGGTTGCAAGGTCATTTATTAATTATTTTGATCGATCCATGACAGTCCAGTCATTATTGTCCTTGGAAAATACCTATGCATCACGAGCAGAGTTAGCTCCTAATAGAAATTTCAATACAATCAATTTGTCAAAGTTTTAACTCTTGAGAATGTGAGTGTACAGTAAGCGACCTATTGCGATACAATGCGGTATAAGTAAAAGTTGATTGTTGATGGTTCCTTACACTGGTCAAAGAATTAAGTGAAAGTCAGCGCTGCTTTCTCTTGAGGAGAAAGCAAACTTTCTCTGCAAACACAAATCCTAAACGAAGACCCACAGATTCAGTCCCAAAGAAGGAGCTGTACAGCCACAAAAGTTTTAGTTTCTCCCATGAAACTTGCTATTTGCAATAAATTTGCTTTTTTAATGTTCAGATGGCCTTCTAAAGAGAAAAACATTCTGAGTACACAAATACTTTCATTGTTCATAAGACTGCATTTTATACCATTGCATTGTCTGATTTTGGGTTTGTCCCGTATACGGCTTGCACAGAATGGCGTAGTCAGGATTTCTCTTAGGGGGAAGCTGTAAAAGACGCGTAAAGAAGTTAGTAAGTATATTTACCACTTGGTGAATGTAAAAGTTTCACAATGCTCCTATCTAGTATTGTGGAAATAGTGCTGATATTGACTTCCCTTTTCAATCCCTAGTTAACGCTTAAACAATTTTAGAGTTAAATATTTACTTTACTGGAAATAATGTTCTTAAACCTATCTATTATTTAACTCTAAAGAATTTTTGGTATAGAAATATTTTACAGACTGAGGTACAGTACTTTCTTTTTGTGGTGCAGTACAAAAATTGAACTTAATGGTGAATGGATAGTATTTCAAATCGTGACCTGGATGTATCTTGCATAGCCTCTTCTTCGGGCATTTTGCCCGCCTCAAAGTCGATTTCTGGATACGGCCGTGCTTACACGTGGGAATGAGAAGTCTACACACATTTGGTAGGCATTAGAACCTGTGTTCTTTCATACGTCACACTCACAATTCCTATACAATAAACCATCTGAAGATTTAACCTGTGCTTATAGCAAACTTTGGGTTTACATTCGAGGCATTGAAATTATTTGCTTGATGGCATGAATGAATTAAAAGGTTATAGAAATTGTTGCTGCTGGAAATATGTGTATTGCTCAGTATTTGTTGCCTTGTGTAGTGCAGTGTTATGAATAATATACCAGGAACTTGGGCAAGTTGCAGTAAAAGTTCTTTGTTGTTTTAAACAATTTCATCACGCATCGAAGACGTTTCCTCTTCCACCGATGCGCGATGTTTGGGTTACAATGCCATTAAATTATGCAGTTGAATTATTTGATTACGTAGTTTGAAATAACACCAGACTAACTTCTGCAGTAATTTCAGTATTTTGACTGCTGTTAGACTATAAAATTGCTAATTTTTAGATGAATGCTATTGCGAGAATATTGAATGTACAATTTTATAACTAATATAAGTAAACTAAACTATGATTTGTATACTCTTTCATTTGTTTTCTCCAGCGTTTCATAGTTGAATACTCATGAAAAAACTTAAGTATGCATTAATAATAATTTTTACGCACAAATGGTTATTTGAATACTGCAATTTATCGTGTTTAATGTTGATGTGATTGTAGTTCGTTCCATCGAAAGGTGTAATTTATAAAATAAGAAGTGAACTTTAATTTTCAATCTGTTACAACTACTGCGTATGTATGAAAGGCATGGGAAACTTTTAAAAAGTCTTTTGTGTCCAAGATGCTGCACGCTGCTGTGACCACAAACAGAAAAGTGAATTTGTGTACAAATTGCTACATTCAAAGTTTTCTCCCACTTCCTTCTTTTCTTCTTTCGACATCCGTTTGTTGGCTCTACTACTAAAACTCACCGTTTGAATAATTCAAGTAAACGTGGGTGTGCAAAATTCGGAGTGCCTATTAGGGGAAAAAATTCTATAGCTGAGATCATTATGATGATGTTGATGACGAAGGAACGGGAGGAAATATAACAATCGGTAGAAGTATATAGTACAGCTTTATAAAACTTATTTAATTAGATCAAACTTGTTTATGAAGTTACTCACCCAGGAGAGCGAAAGATTTTTGGGTAAGAAAGTTTCACAGCATGGTGTAAGGAATCCATGCACTAGTATCCGCTAGCAAAACCAAAACTGTTGTGTAAAAGTGCTTTGAACTGTATTTTTGTTACATACATATAATCAAACCCTATAAGACTCTGTCCAAAGCTAACAAATTAAAAACTATTATTCTGATACTTTTTCATTTCCTTATAATTCCTTTTTTACAAAGAAATTGTATAACGAGCTCCATTGATACATTCATCTTTCTGTGGAATGAAACGTGTTCCTTTCGCATGAATTCATAGTACAAATAAAATTATGTTATTGTGATGGCTTACATTTACAAATTCGATCTGAGGATAATTTAACGAAGATTTAATTTTAAATTTTCCTCAAAATATAAGTGAAATGAAATCTATTATGTTGGTATGGAATAGCGTTGAAGTTAATGATAATGATTCATTGTTACAATATTTCTCAATTAAGTATGTCCACAGTCCTGGCTTCATTCACTTTTGTGGAAGTTCATGTTATGGACAAGCCTAAACTATAATTATTATATAATCCAAACACTAGAATTTGTCTAAGTCTATAGGTACGATTTTTCTCATTCATAGTGTGTGCTATGATGAATGGATTCCAGGAAAATAGTTTATTGAGTA
This sequence comes from Pogonognathellus longicornis, assembly GCA_034694085.1. NCBI lineage: Eukaryota > Metazoa > Arthropoda > Collembola > Entomobryomorpha > Tomoceridae > Pogonognathellus > Pogonognathellus longicornis. The sequence continues at coordinate 10,082 of JAQFYB010003140.1, read as the reverse complement.
ATATGAAGCGTTCTACTATAAAAATGTTTAAGTTGTCTCTGAATGAAACCTGGGAGCTGGTGTAGCCAAGTAGGTAAGTTGAGTAGCTATTTTGTCGATGTACTTTGAATGGATTGTCAATTTGTCATTCTGGACTTGTGCTGCCTGGATGAAAGCGAGTTTTTCCTCAGTTTGTCATAAAAAGTATACCTTCAAGCAATTTGGTCTGATTTTATACACCTATAGTTGTTAGCGTATAATTTTGCCAATTTGCAATGTAACTATATATGCCATGCATTCATCGAGTATTATGGTCGAGTCGTACGTACCTAATAGTCGCATTACGAAAATTGTTGTGGGTGTCTGTCCAACTTAATTTATAATGATTTCCATGCATTCAGCTTGTATTACAACTTACTACGATGATATTATTGTTTACTTACAATGATTACTGTTGCTTTATGCATGAAGTTTCCAAAAAAAGAAACATAGGCGCATACAAGTCATTAGTTATACACAGCAGACACACACAGTAAATAATAGGAAATGACTACGCAGTTGGTTTTCTTGAATGACGCAACACAATTGTGATCATAGTAATGCAAATTCGTGGTATTAGTATAATAAAGTATTCAGGATCAGGATACATAATATGATGGCTTTGGTGGTGCAACCGTGAGTCTCCTTCACCTCCTTGTGTCAGTGGATTACAGGGAAATAATTGGTTTGGTTATGCTAAGTTACAAAGTCACGTTGATCAGTGGTATGGTATAATATGGTGTTGTAGACTAGGTTTCAAGTTTGCTCTCTTCACTTATTATTTGTAGGAACTGCAATAATTGGTGTATCAATTGAATTAGTTACATTATTTGTATGTAAAATATAGTAGTATGAAGTAACATTAAAAACTCCAACTGATTTTCGTTTTAAGTGAATATTATGCCCATAAGATCCCTCGTTCATTTAAAACACTTATTAACTGATTACTGCCATTACGTTACAGTGTCACTAAGCGTGTCGTTTACCCTAATTATCAAAAACAATTTTATGGAGTACTTATAACAACAGATTATTACAATGTGATACAGATGTGTTACAACGGTATAATTGCTTAGGAATTGTCAAACCAACCAAAGCTTGGTCAAAATCACTAAAACTGAATCTCTGTTGGACCAAGCAGGACAAAAGCACGACGCATTTCTTTTACTCTAATGATGATACTTAAAACCTTTAATTTCCGAAAAGGTAGAAAGTTTCAAGTCCACTTAATTGTAATTGGAAAAATGTTTGTGTTTCGTTTACAATCAGGCATCAGGGTATTCTGATAATTACATGGTTATTTTTATGTAAAGTTATACGTACATCATTAAAGCAGACATTGCTCTTAAGGTCACTTGTGGAACCAGTTAAAAAGCAATTTTGAGAAAAACACGCGATGAAATTAATACTACAACCCAATTAGATATGTATTATGTAAGTAATAGATACCTAAGTGCATACAATTGGTGGTAACTAATGCCTGCATATTATTATGATGTAGGTAGTAGGTATAGTTATTTAATGTGAAACGGGATACATATTTTAGTATAAGAAAATCATAGAATCGGATATCATGATTTTCGTAGACTTCTTGGCTGGTTGTGCGTCAATAAAACCAATTTCAGGAAGCGGTAAATATCTTAATGATACATATGATATAGGTAGTTTTCTAACAAAGACTCAATTACACATCATTATTATTTGGAAAGAAAAGTAGAACAATAGGTGAACAATGGAGCGTAAGATCAAAAGTAGAGGTAAGACATGTAAACAACTCAGGGTTAGACTGACTGCATTGTTTTGAATTGTTCTTCACTAATTGTATGGAATGACTAGGACGTTTCGACCTTTAGGCTTAGATACTGCTTGTTTCCTTGTTTAAATATTTTAATTTGAACTGAATTTGGTTTTATTTACATTACAATATTATAGGCCATCCAAATTGAAACTGATAACTTTACACTGCTTTACACTGAAAAAATTGGAAATCCCCCAAAATAAGTAGGGTCAAATACTTTATACATATATATACAAATGGTAACCCATTCTGTCTCTCTGTCCGTCTGTCTGTTGTGCAGATTCTCTAACACTAGTAGTTGACACTACTTTATTACATCTGTTTGTAATAGTTTATTTCTATTTATAAAGTCCGTTTTTGTTAATTTTGATAATACGAGAATCCAACTTACTTAGGTAAATATAATAATTAATTGCTTCTCTCTTCCCTGCTAGTAAAGCTCAAAACTAGGATTCAAAAAACATTAAAATATTTCTGTGAATTGAAATGATGTAAAAAAAATTTCATTACAACGACCCACCCTGTTAACAGGCTATTACGGGTCGAGGACATAGCGATTTTTCAGTATTACAAGATGCAATTGCCATAACGAATGAACGTTATGAGAAATGTTATCTTGTATGTAGGTAGTAAACCCATTACCGTGATGTGATACACAACAATCGTTACCTAAGTTAAAAAGTTCTAGTGAAATGACGATCATATTCTACTGGTATAATACAGTTAGTGTGTATATGTATTGTTGAAGATTTCTTAACCATGAAGCAAGTAGCAATTCATCATTGGCCATAGAAGCTGGATGGAGCCGTTCTGGGAGTAAATCGTGAACTCATATTGCTTTTATTATTTACTGGGTATGAATCAATCATATCAATCATAAATCAAATAAACATCTTCAGCGAAACCATTAAACCCATAGCCTACCCCTGGGAGGAAATAATTTTGTAGCAACAAATATTCTAAACAGTTGATGTGAGTTCAGCACTTCCTCTTAAATATTATTATTGACATTTTCGTTGTAGCGTAAGTACAAATACTATCAGTATTGTATTTCATGTACAGACAAGAAATAACATTAGGGTTATTGCCTCTTGGCACACCAAGCTTTCACTTTCTTCCTTCCTTTTCCCCATTGTCCATTTAAGGCTTTTGACGTGCTTCTCATTCATTTCACATCCGACATGAAAGTTCTATTGTGTCAGAACCTATTTCCCGGCTGGCTGACATATTCATGACATCTTTTCACAACAAACATCCTTTATTTGCTTACATTATTTCTCTTATCTTTCTCTCCAGTAGAACCAGCAGACAGTTAATGGCTGTGGTTTGGTGGGTGTCCTGCAGGCCATACAATGCACTGTTGTGTATATATCAATCTTCTGAAAATGCTGCAACGAAAAGACTTGATACGCGTAAATAAACACAAAAATAAGTTGAAAACAGACCTGCCCTGTTCCTTCGTAAAATCATTCACGATGTTATGACGTGACCCCGTTTTCAACCAGGTAGAAAATGATTGTTTGTGTACAATAGTAATAGTAGTGATGTGGCCAATCAAAAGTGGGATTCAATGGAATACACAACACGTTAACTATTCTAAATTGAAACCTTTTTATTGCGGTACTCAGTACTACAGTACTACCTTATAAAGCTGTTCATGATGAATTCAATGGTATGTTGCAATTTGTTGATCATACACCTGCACACAGTGCTATGTACATAACATAGTGCATAACCAATCTATACACAAACACATCAATACACCCAGTCAATTCAACGAAAAGTTGTAATCCTCTTTATTAAGTCAATGTTGTTTTCCAGACATACAACTTACTAATAACGTTGTAAAGTTCAACATAATATAATCTCTATAGATAGGTTGTATGTTTTTGGGAAACCGGATGTTTAGTTCGAGTTCATGGGAGTTGTCTACGTCTACAGTTCAAAGAAAAGGTGGATAACCGGAAAAATTACAAATTGCCATTCATAAAATTGGTAAACAGGCATTTCTTATTCATGGATCCCAGTCGGCTGTGCTCTTTTGTTAGAGTTTATCCAGAGGTTAAATATAAGGGTTACTTACAAGTAATGCACTTTAGTAACCTTTCAAATGTTGGTAAATATTACGACATTCTCGTCAAAACAATTTCTTCAACTTCACCTAAATACATTTTTCTCGCTTTATCCCGAAACAGAACACAATCGAAAATGTATCAAATTGCCTCACTCGTTTCATGTCTTGTTGAGAATATCTACAGAGCTGTACTATACGTATGGTAAATTTGTTATTTGCCTTGCTTAAAAAGCCTCATTACCAATGGCTAAAATTAAAATGAATTTGTACGGGAACTTCCTACAAACGGTAATAAATTGGTAGAAATGTTCGAAGTTTACAATTCTTAAATATAAAATCTTTATTAGGACTTTAAAAACAATGATTTACAGATGGTGCTTTGTTTTATATTTTTAGTACAAACGTTACGTTACTATATAAAACATAAATAATATAAAGCTGTATAATTAAGGATCACATTACACATACAAAAACAGACAGGAAAACTTTAACTAGTATGTATAAATAACACAATTTTGGTAGGTGTAGGTACATTATTAGGGGAATTGCTAAAATATTGAAGCAGATATTGAACCTTATATTATATTCCCCATCACTATCTATCACAGTGACCAGCGTAAAATATTAAAGAGCATATACTCGAACATAGTCAACTACAAATTTACCATTCTCACCACTCCAGGTAGGTCTCCATTCATTCCTAGCGTTCCAAAAGTCCATTCTTGCCTGCAAGTAAAAATAAGTATTGGTCTACCATAATAATTTAGTATGCCTAAACCACAGAAACCTTGTCTGAAAATGCAAGTTAAAATATGTCACGCGAGTTACGTGAGACTTACGTGAGTGGAGGAATTTTTCCAAGGCTTTCGTACTGGTCCAGTATTATCCGGAAAGTAACCAGATGTTCCACCCACGGCACAATTCAGGATAATGTAAAACTGTTGAACAAAATTCATTAAAATATATGTCAATACATTTACATCAAGTATTTAATAGTCATAACTTCCACATGCTATACCAATATACAACATAGGTTTACATACATGTACCCTGTCAAATTATGGAACTAACTACCCGGACTTTATTAACTGTTTATTGGTTAAGTCTGTTTTGAAAGTAAGACTTAAAAAGTAATAAATAAAAACAGTGTGAATGTTTAACCTTCTGATCAAACGGCGATATTTTATCATCGCCCCAGATTTTCTCTCCTTGAAACTTTCCCATTTCCCAAAAACCGCCATCGGGTGGTGTCACAGTTCCAATGACTTTTCCGTCAAGTGTGAACTTAAAGTAATCTACAAAAATCACAGTAGAGTCACTATCATGTACGAGCATTGAGATGCTATAGACATATACAAGCAACACATTTACATTTGACCACATCATAAAGATGTAACCCTCACAAAGTACACTACACGGTTACGCAACTTGCACACGCTGTAAATACGTAAGATTTGCAATACCTGGTGTCCACACAACTCCGTACACATGAAAGTCTGAATGGAATCCACTTGGGTTGTTTCTCGTATGATGTGTAAGTCTCCATCGGTCTGTGGTTCGATTTAAACCGAAATGTAGCGTTGCTCCCATTTGATTTGCTCCAATATCTTCACCTCTACTTGTGAAAAGTACACGGTTTGATCTTGCTTCCATAATATCAACTTCTCCAGACATGGGCCATAAGCCGTATGTGTTGTTTTGAGGCATGAGCCATATTGCTAGTAAGTAAATTGCATATATTTGTAAGATCATCAGAATTATTTATATTTGTTAGTACAATTTGTAAAAATCCCAACCCTAGGTTATTTAGATGGTGAGTATTATTGATTCATGTACTTCTTACCTGGCCATTGCCAATCTCCAGAAGGAATTTTAGCTCTTACTTCCACCACACCGTAACGAAATCCGAATGAATTTCTCGTATTTATTCGTGCAGAGACAATAGGATTCACAATGTCTCCAGATGTTGAGCTAACGGAGCAATCTTCAATTGAATTGTCCGTACACCTATTGTAAAACAAAACGAAAATTAAGTTTTAGATTATTTAAAGTATGTAGATTGAACAAACACCTTAGCAGTCAACTTGTATGTAATTTAATTTGTGAAAAATGTGTTGTTTTCAAAACTGTATTTGAGATATTTTATGAAACACACTATAAGAAATAAACACGTACCTGACTCCCAAATCCATGCTACCATTACGGACAATCTCTTGACCATATTTATCAACTGTAAAGGTAGGAACTATGTACAAGTTCCCATCCTTAACATAACTGTTTGCTGGATCAGAGTCATACATTTGAAATTCTCCGTTCTATAAAACAATAATATTAACATGTAGTTTGGATGTGTATCATTATATCAAGCTAACAAAACAAATGCTCATAGCTTACACAACTAGGGCGATGAAATGATTGGTATGGTACAATATTATGTTGGCCTATAATAAAAACCTAGTTCCTATATTGAATAGCAATTTATTTGCTGTGTACCTGTAATTGTGCAGGTAACTTTAAAGTTTATTTTTAGGTAATGCTCCACTTACCGCATTTCCTGCCATCGAAATTTCATGTCGCCACACGTTTCTTCGAAAATCGTCAAAAGTTTCATCGAAAATGACTTCTCCAGGATAATGTTCCCTTCCATTGCGGTTTGTAGACGTAGTAATAGATACGATTTTACCGTTGTTAGTCTCTTGCTTTAATTCCACTTCTACTTCTTTTACTTCTGTTTCTGTGGAATTACCATCTGTACAGACGTAATGTTAAAAGTTTTGATTTCAAGTCTGATAATATTTAACAATTAAAAATTCTTGCACGCTGATTATAATTGCATATATATCACAACAAGGAAGTATAGAAACAAAATAAAAATATAAGATTATACAACACACACTCATAATATCATGTTTCTAAGTACATGAACAAAATTGAAGAACGAGAGTGAGAATGCTACTAATCATGATGAGAATAATAAAGATGTTGTAATACGATTGATGATATTTACTTACATACATCTATATAATGCACAAGAAATTGAATAAAGATGTACCCATGTGCCGGCGTACTTACCTTGACATGATACACTTGGTAAAAACGGGTTTGCAACTACCACTATTAAAGAACAGTAGCATAAAAACGTGTGAAAATCCCATGAAAACTTCATAGTGGTATTTTCAAAGAATGACTGCCGCAAAGCAACGCTTTTTGTTAAGCGAGCTGTGAACTCCTGTGTGTTTACGTGACTTGACTTATCTACAATCAACAATGTACTGTGTAAATGCACTAGCAACGGTATAGTGTGTAGGGTGTACAAAATCTCAACGTTGTTCTGTTACCTACCTCTCCGTCTCACCTAATTCTACTCCTCCACCTACAAGTATAGTTTTTGACTTCTTATGCAACACACATTCCAGAATATCCAGATTCCACCACAACTGTCTGTGTGTGTCTTCCCTTTGGCTGACTAGAAGAATTTCTGCAACAAAGAAAGACGAGTAGTTGAATTATTAAGAAAAACCAAATATGCTCACTACTTGAGAACAATTGTTGTTAACTGTAAGTAAGAAGTATGGTAGACACTGGAGAGTGCCACGACGAGCTTCCACTCTCTACACAGCTCTACTGACTTACAAACTTGCAAATCTTAACTATTTAGCAAATTCTCGTTCTGGAATAGTTTGAATTTTCTCAAACAGTAATAAAGATTGCGTTGTTTTTACCTTTAATAGATAGTATGTAGTTCTACCCTCATATATTGTAGGGTGCACTGGAAAAAAACTGGAACCTGTTACTTGAGAATTGCGATTATGTTATTCGCTACCTTATTCCGCGTTGTTGACCGAGTTATCGTGGTCTGAAATACATTGACGGTTCAATTCTGCCTGCAACAACCGTATTTATATTAGCGATCTTTATCTCGGAAATGAAATGTTAGTTTAAGGTACTCTGAGCCAAATCAATTGCTCCAGTTTAACCATGAGAGTAGCATATAATTATTGGCATTGTTTTATAAACATTGATATTAAATGTGCATATAAATATTAAACCGCTTTATTATTCTACGTGGAAGTATGTATGTATATTAGTAAACTATGTACTCTACAGCCTCGTGCACTTGACTATTCATGAAAATATTAATATAAGTACCTTACATTCATTCATTAACATGTACTGGATTGTAAAAAGAATCGTACTTAATAAATGCATACTCTTTTTGCGTATGGAACTTGTGTGTATAGCGAAATGGAAAATACCTGGATGCTGATCAAAGAAGGGCAATCTTTTCTAACCTTGTGAAATTACATTGTGATTGATTTTTTTCACCATAGCCTAATTTGATTTAGTATCTCTTTTGTGTTTGTTTACTTTGAGATGCTGATAGTGTAACATCAAGCTGACAGACTGAACTCTGAGCATGTTTGGTCGCAGTAAAATAAAGTAGGTCACCCCAGATTCAATGCACAAACATAGGTGACAGAGAAGAAAGAGTTATTTTAATGTCAAAGCAGTCATAATTTTGTCAATACTATATCACACAGGTATCAGGCCTACATAGTATACAGTATAGAGGTACATGTTACTTAAATATGCGTAAACACAAATGAATAATAATATTTGCTCTATTTTATTCCCTTGGGTAAATGTGAGTATTCCAAAGGATAATTGTTTAAAGCTTTCAGTCGGTCTAGACTCCTTTGTCAATAAAGAGATGTTAAATCAGCACATAAAATTAATTGTATATACACAGTAGAGAGAATTTTATCGATTTTATTTGATATTTCCCATTAAAAAGTGAAATTACACAATACTGAAAATATTACATGGACATTATTCTTATTTTAATGCGCGTTCCTTCCTTTTACTCACGCACTAGTATTGTATGCAGTAATTGTAATGAAAGCAAAAAGTGCACTTGTATTGTACAGCCTTTTTATTATGCACATATGTTATTAAACAGTAAGTGCCATGTTTAACATTTTTGCGTAGTAATGAGTATACTACATTTCCCTTTCATATAGGCATATAACATTGCGTTGTACATGCACTTATACAATACACATATTGCATTGTCAATCTATTCTTTTCTCATATACCGTATAATTACATTCTTCACTAAATGTATACAAAAATAATCTTTCTGTATCGTACCATTACCATTACGTATGTATAAAGTACCAGTCTACCTTATGTTGTCCGTGTATTTATTTACGCAAGCTCAAATCACTAGGTATATTGTTTGTACGTGCAATAATTTGTGAATTGAATTTAAATTCTAAAATTAAGTGTTTCGTTCTATTTATTTTGTTTACAAGGTGGACTTCTAGGTATTTTCTTTAGAAATCTTTGCAATACTACTTAGTTATTAGATTATCCCATATGATATGGTATACTACTGCATTGTAATTATACAGATCTGAATCTCTTCATACAGGACACGAGGACAAATAAGACCTCGTAAGTTCTAAAAGACGAGTCTGCTACGCACATGGTAATTAATAAGAGATGCACATTCAATTAGTTTTGCAGGTAATTAATTAATGTAGATAATTAATGCAATCATTAACAAGTAGCAGAACCAATGCATATCAATCAAGTATTAGGAATTAGTAAATATGTTTGCTGTTTTTGCATGTTATGAGGAAACAGTATCTGTATTAGCTAGTAGGGAATAGTTTGTAGGTATGTACATTCATACTACCCTGAACCTTGACTTTATTAGCATTTTACTATTACTACGAATACTTACAAAACTGTGGCAATGAAACATCTGGAAATGACATGATCATTTGAGGATGTTAAACAATATTTCCATATAATATACTCACCAGACTACTATACTGTAGCAAATTCTTCGACTATGTCAAGGAGACAATCGGAATCGGAAGTGAAAGACAGTTGCTAGTAAAGCATATAGTTTTTACCTATAAAAACAACCGTCAGTTACACAACAGATCAGCAATGCATGCAAACAATTAAAAGTATTTACATTAGGTAAGCCAACATCAACATAATAAGATACTCTATGTGCTGTTTGAATAGAGACGCAGACTGGACATGAACAAAATATGATACGAATAGAATTTGTAATTTCAGGATTTCAATGGTAGGTATTATACCGTACTGGCCGAATTAACTCCCCAGGTCGAAATAGCTCCCCATATGGGGAGTAAATTCGATTTTCCGACGAGA